>CALNHX010004162.1:41329-133574 GCA_940337035.1 Agriotes lineatus | reverse complement strand
ATGCCTACCAATTGAAAAAAATTCTCACGTAAACAGTAACGTGCCGTCTCACAGACTGTACTGAACTAAAAATAAAACACATCTCCAGCGTTAGTTACCCAAATTTACCAATAATTGTGCGATAGGTGGGGTACCAAGAGGAGAAAGATTAGATAAGATCATTTGCCGAAAAGCGGTACTCTTTTGCTGAAAATTTGAGATTAAAATTTGCTTGCAGTCTCACAGAAGGCACGTTACCAGTTAAGGGTTAAACAACATAAAGTCGTAGTGAAATGAAACACTTTTGATAAAATCATAACATACCTTTTATAAAACTAAGTCGATACGTATATTATTGAAATGACTTTTCGCACTCACGAGGACCAAGAAAACCGCAGCACTCCCGAAATGCGCCACAAGCAGGCAAACACGGCTCCTGACCAGCAAAAAAGGGCAGTCCTTGGGGCCCTGCAAAACCAGCCGGACTGCCAAAATCTACAAAAGGAAAGCAGCCCTTCGGAAGTAACACCCAGCCTGCTGGTGCTGAGAATGTTTGCTCAAAGCAGGTACAAAAGATTCCACCCCCACTGGTTGCTCTTAAATAACGTTTAAAATCTTTTTCATGTGATTTAAAACCATATTAACTTAGTTTACAGTCATTTGAATGAGATATAAAGTGGTCTTTACCAAAGCATTTGTTTTGATAAGAATACAAGTCATTTAACCGTTTCCAAATACCTAAGACAATTATATATTAAAATCGTCTTACACAAATTAATATATTTATGTCGCATACTTAGTATGAAAGCACTTTGGCATGAAGTCTTGATCAACAATATTCATGTCTCCCATGGTAAACAAGGATTGTTTTGCTATACAGCCCTTAAATACCACTACAAATTCCATATAAATTGTGGCTAACCATAGCCAAACATATTTTTGAAACAGCAAATTAGCTACACGTGCAGATGCCTGAAAACAAAAGACTAATACAATAAATAACTAAGGCTCTTAAGCATGCTACAGACATAACCAATTGCTGCTTAATAACGAAAGATCTAACTGAATGTTAGTTCCGATTAAAATTTAATATTGCAATATGCACAGTGTTAGTCAGTCTAAACCTAAGTATAAATGCTTGCATTGAAGGAAGATTTCGACAAAACTACTTACAGATGGTTATCACAAGGATTACTAAGTTTACGTTACTGTGCTGTCTGCGTCACTGTCTCAGGTGCCGGCGCCTCTTCTGGTGACGTGAACAGAATGTTGGCGGAGATAATCAGTGGAAAGGTCACATCCTTATCAAACGTCATTAAGGGAATTTCTTCTGTTTTTGATAAAGAGAAGTTTTTTATTCCGGTGGTTTGTTGGAAGAGTATCTGCCGTTGCTCGTTCAACGTTGCCACTGTAACTCTATCAACAAGAACTGTCGCTATATAATTGAACTATTTGTGATAATAATGTGCTATGACTGTATAATTCAACTTTGATACGGATGTTGATGGTACCTACTGGCTAACCTAACCTCAAATTTTCTAATGAAAGCTACTAGTAGGTATTCATAGTAATTATTAGTTGTTAATCTCTGGAATTACTTGCCTCAAACATTATATAAATACAGCTGATTGACTTAAAACCTTCCATCTCACTTATTCCTAACCTCAAATCTGCACCAACAAAATTTTCAACTAGAAAATGACCACACTTACCTAATAGCCAACCTTCGAATTGTCTGAAAACTCAATAGCTGCTCAAACTCAGGCCTGTGGTTTCTTTTAATTGACAAAGTCGTGCCGTCGGTGACCATGAGCAGGTCCATGCCGTAGTGGAAGCCCGTCCACCGCCACATGTGCCTATCCTTTTCGTTCAAAATGCGGCCACATCTCAGGCTCTTGCCTAAGAACAGTTCGTCCAGGATTTCACCCGGCGGGCCCTTGTCTTCGTTTTGGTTCACCTTCAGCATCATTTTCCACTGCTTCAGAACTACGGGGTTCAGCCAGCTGCGCGGAATGATGTTGTCCCTCTGCACAGCCTCCACGTCCATATGGTGCGAGATTAAGTTGTTGATGCGGAGGCCTTGGAATGCTAATATGAACTTCTCGCCCTCCTTCGTCAGTAAAAATGGGGTTTCATCTGTGATGAACAATGTATTAGTTGAAATTTGAATAAATTTAGTAATAGGTACCTGTTCTTGATGAATAGAAGCTGTTGATGTCCTTTATGGCAGGGTCAGTTACTAAATGCGAGTGGACGTGCATGTACATCCAGAATTTAAGCATAACGTAGAGCGAGAACTCGGTTTGCACAACGAAAAGGTCTGGATTGGCTACCAGTTTAACCATAAGGAGGATTGGAATGGTTCTTAAATGACAGAGGGAGCCATAGTAGTAGAATGTCATTAAGTTTACTAAAAACCAGCTCATACAGGTATCCTGCAGCTTCTTGTCTCCGTACTGGCATGCAGCGTTATAGTAGTCCATGGCACTCTATAATTTATTTTATTAGACGACAATAAACGTTTTTATTATAGAAATCAAGGTAAGCTTTGATTTGGAGTTATTCTAACTGTGGATTTGACAAACACAGGTGTTAACAATAGTTGATCACTAAGACTCCAAGAAATTACAGTGCGAAAATATGGTTGTTGCTTAAAAAACAAGAAATAACAGTACGAAAATGTAGTTGTTGCTAAGACAAAAAGAATAACAGTATGAAAATGTAGTTGCTGCTAAGACAACAAGAAATTACAGTATCAAATGTAGTTGTTGCTAAGACAACCAGAAATAACTGCACAAAAATTAATGTAGACTTTGCTAGACAACAAGAAATAACAGTACAGAAATGAGATCATTACTAAGACACCAAGAAATTACAGTGCGAAAATGTAGTCACTGTTAAGACGACCAGCAATGAGCTCATTCCTAGACACCAAGAAATTACAATGCGGAAATGTCATTGCTAAGACAACCAGAAAAGAGGTCATCACTAAGACACCACGAAATTACGGTGCGGAAATATAGTAATTACTAAGACAAATAGATAGTTATGCATTAAGGGAGATATGAATATGTTTTTTCCCTGAGGTTGACATCTGTAAGTCAACCGAGGGTAAAAAACATGAATATCTCCCGTGGTGCATACAATATTTTATTTACTAGCATATATTAGTAACAATAGTATGAAATTTCAAAATGTCATAATGACACTTAAAATTAGAATATTTAAGTAACATCAAGGGTTGCCTAAATGTATGGTTGCTAAGATATGGCCTATAGTTGCATGGTTACCAAGAGTTTGAGGGAGAAAAAATTTGACAGGTCCCTTGGGAGTTATGAGTAGCTTTTCATATTTTGTTTCTATGACGAAAATGTACAATATCACGTTGCTAGTAAATAAAAGAAATAACAGTACGAAAATGTAGTCATTGCTAAGACAAAAAGAATAACAGTATGAAAATGTAGTTGTTGCTAAGACAACAAGAAATTACAGTATCAAATGTAGTTGTTGCTAAGACAACCAGAAATAACAGCACAGAAATTAATGTAGACTTTGCTAGACAACAAGAAATAACAGTGCAGAAATGTGGTCATCACTAAGACACCATGAAATTACAGTGCGGAAATATGGTTATTGCTACTAAAACAAGAATAACAGTATGAAAAAGTAGTCGTTGCTAAGACAACAAGAAATTACAGTAAAGAAATGTAGTTGTTTCTAAGACAACAAAAAATAACAGCACAAAAATTCATGTAAACATTGCTAGACAACAAGAAATAACAGTACGAAAATGTAGTCGTTGCTCTAAGACAACAAGAAATAACAGTAGAAAAATTACTACAGTCATCGCTAAGACAAGGAATAGTGATACAGAAATGCAGTCTTTGCTAAGACGACGAGACTAGTGACATTTAAGAATTGAGCAAATTGAATGCAACGTTGCACACAAGCAGTCATTTGACTATTTAAATATTGACATTGTGGTGTAGTTTTAAATTATTAAAAGTTAAAAGTTATTTTTCTAAATTTAATTACTCTGGACGCACTTTATTAGTAAAATCACATTACGTAGAGACATTTTCAATCTACGATGAATTAGGTTTAATTATAGATCCACTATGAACCTACCAATGCCGTAATTTAAGTTTTTAACAAAAATTCCAAATAAAAAATGGGCTGTACATTATTATAATCTTATTCGTACCTTAGGATTTATAGTTTCAATCATGACTTCTCTGCATTTGTCGATAATACCGTCTAATTGGAACATGGTGGCGCTTGCTAAAATCGGAACAATCTCGGCGGGATTCAAGGTTATTTCATCTGTGTAAAGCGAACCAAATACCACCTTTAATGCTGCAAATTGCGATTAATAGTATTGAGTTGTTTTGATAAGCAATAAAACTTACATTCACTGGTTATTTGTGGATCAACGATATCTATGGTAATGTATTTTTTATTATATTCCAGCCATGCTCCGCCAAACATGCTGGCAAAGTATGGGCTTTGACACAAATAAATCCTGTGCAGGAAGAACTGCTGCCCCAAAGCCTCCACCGTTAGATCAGAGTTCTTACCCTCTTCATATAAAGTTTGATAGATGTACTTGGCAGTCGTGACCAATTTCTTACTGAAACAGCAAATAATTACATTTCTTTCGCCTCATATACTAAATCCAAAAACTACCGTTTAGGAGTATGTAATGCCAGGTCAATCACTTTATTAATCTCTTCCTCCGAGTCGCTTTCATCTCGTTTCCTCTTTTGGCCAGTCATGAAATGTTTCACGTTTTCAACGAATAGCTTGGGATTCGTGTATGCACTTAGAGCAGAGCCCATTTTACACGTTTTCGAAAATCACTCACGATTTGTGCTTCCAATTTTGGTTATTTACATCCACCCACACTGTGACCCACATACGCTTTTATGGAAGTCCAATTCTGACGTTGCCATTTGCCGATAATGCCCTACTTGAACCGGCGAATCACTCACTGCTAGTAAATATTTCAAAATTGATTAGAAAGCATGCAAAAGTACGAATTACATAAAAAATTTAAGAGCAACACTTTCTAGGTTAACCTCCCTTGGTCCTTTTTGAAACAAAGCCATGGGTGTTCGTCGCATTGTTATAATTAATGGAAATATCTTAATGCCATGATTTCTTTTTAATTTTATTTAGAGTATAAGTATTGTAGAATAATGATAAGACAATAGATAAGTTAGTTTCGGCCAGTAAATTTGTAAATTATTTTAGAGCCCTACACAATTTCAAGTGGTACGCCGCTGTAAAACCACTGTTTATTAACAGATGTCAATATCAGCTGCCAGTGAAACGCTTAACCTAAAAATAATCCGTCATCTTTAAAAATAAACAACTTTCTAGGCCGTCGTGTTCCGGTGCGTCGAATTCACTGTATTCATTAATAAAAATGACGAACAGCTGACCCGTAATTCGTTATGAGTTATGCAATCGCGGCGAGAAACGCCAGGCAAGTTGTGTCATGTTCGCGGAGCATTCACTTCTGCCATGCTTCAGGAGCCCTATTTAACTCAAAGAGACATAAAGCTATTGAATTTGACCATTCTAACCTACAAAAACGAAATTTTTCCTTGCAAGCCACAGTTGAGTCCGTAATAAAAACTCAGTCGGGCATATTTCGCTCCATATCCGAAAGCACCCCCGTAGAGTATCTGCAAAACTTCGTAGTTAGCTTACACGATATCACGGGACTACCATGGTGGGCTACTATTATGTGCACGACTGTGTTTCTGCGCACTGCAGTAACAGTGCCCCTAGCTATATATCAAAATTACATTATGGGAAAGGTGCACCATGTGCATTTAGAGCTGGCAGAGCTGGCAAAGGAGCTGAAAAAAGAGACTGCTGTTGCTATTCAGTTGTATAAATGGGATGAAAAGACTGCAAAGCACAATTTTAATCGCTCGGTACGCACTATTTTGTAATTATTTCCATTAATAGACGCATTATTTCTGTTTTAGTTAAGAAAACAGTACAATTTACTTATAGTTAGAGATAATTGCCACCCAGTAAAAGCCAGTCTTCTAATATGGTTCCAACTACCAATGTGGTTATGCTTTTCCGTTGCTTTGAGAAATCTCGTGTACATGCTGCCAACTACAGACGTAAATGCGCAAGCCACTTTTGCGGAATTAACTGTAGGTGGTTTCGGATGGATTTCCAACCTGACACAAACGGATCCTTTGTTTCTCTTACCCGTAGCACTAGGACTCATCAATTTAACTATAATCGAAGTACGTTGCATTAAACGTTCTGAACTACTCTATATATTAATCCGTACTAATTTTCAGGTGCAATCCTTATCCAGAACATCGACACCCTCCAAATTTCAGCGGTATGCTTTGAATTTCTTTAGAGGCTTCAGTATTTTTATGATTCCCGTTACGGCATGTGTTCCTTCTGTAAGTGTGTGACGTTGGGAAGGTGCAATTGTGACTGGTTTGCTTTCAGTGCCTCGCCCTTTATTGGACAACTTCCAGTTTGTATGGTTTGGTGCAGAACTTGGTGCTTATGTCGCCGAAGGTGAAGAGGCTCTGCCGAATACCGCAGACATCGTCAGAACTGGAGAAGCCCTATGCTCACATCTTAAACGGTCTTAAGCGTAAAGTGAATTCTATCGGTGTTTCAAAAGTTTCGTAGCTGTAATTCTAGTTTAGTAACATTTTTAATATTTAAAAAATTGAAAATGTGTTTGCAAAAGTTAAAGAAAACAAGTTGTTTTTTAGCCTTGAGATTGTTCAGTTAGCTAAACCTAAGACACGCTAAAAAAATCTCATTGAAATCTTGTCATACCCTAGTTTAAGTTACACAAGTAATTCGTTATCTTGGTTAATAAAAATCTTTTACTACACTTTTTTTTAATTACACATCACAAGCTATCAATCCTCGCAATTATGAGTATAAGTCAAGAATCGCCCTGTATAGTTTCATTGCTTGTCTTAATTAGGGGTGCCAAAAACGCATGTTACTGACTTTCCATCAATTTACATTATAAAATAATTTAATTCACGTCATTACGATTATGTGGGTTTATATAAAAACACATCTCCGGCATAAAACAGTTGCCAATAGTGTTAAATGGGTCGTCTATATTATGTGTTCTTTAATCTTTCCCAATGTATCATATACAGGGTCCGGCAATGAAGCGGGGGTGGAAGATATATCTAAAACTATGAGAGTTACATGAATATTGTGTATATAAAAGTTATAGCTACGAAGGTGGTGCACATTCCTAAAATATTTTTGATTATACAGGGTGGCTCAAAAAAGCGTGGCGAATCAAACTTACTTTTTTTTAATGGAATGCCCTACATTTGAGTAGCTTAGAAGTTTTGCATTGAAATACTCATCATTTTGATATAAAGTTGTATGGGCCTAACGTCAACTGTTTTGGAGATATTAACGATTTTATGCAAAAAAATGCTGAACTTCAGGCGGCTGCTATAAGCAACAGAAAGCAATTGAATGAAGCAAAACATTACCAAAAAATTATGATTTTCGTGAACTACCTTTCAAGTGTAAAATGGTGGATCTGGGTATTAATGCTATACAGGGTGCTCAATATTTTTAATATTAATAATTTCGATTTTTTTTCAAATCGAACGTCCTGTATATTTTTGTAGTTTTGAAAAGCCCTTTTAATGAGCTTTCTTTTGATATGTTACTTCATACCTCTAAATTCAACTGTTTTTCAGATATGCGTGTTTGAACATAAAAAACAATAATTTAAGCCCTTTAAGATGCGTTTTTTCAAGGGTTAACAAACAAACGCCGTTAAAATAATGATTTGAGCTTGAGCTCTCCAAAAATGAAAACAAAACCTGGTTTAGAAAATATAAATGCAGTCAGCGTTGATGCAAGAAATAATAAACAAGAAAAAAGGACAAATGCAGGAATAAATTAATTTCAAGGTCAAATAAAATCAGATTACAAACAAAAGCCAATATACCAAAATCATATACGTAATTACATTAAATGTTCAAACTGCTCTCTTTTCCGCCTCTGAGTAATAAAGCTCCACAGAGAACTCATAATCAGCAAATATAATGATTTCGATTTATTTAAATGGAACACCCTGTATATCCTTGTATTTTTGAAAAGTACTTTTAATAAGCTTTTTCTACGATCGTGTCAAAATGACAACTTTTTGCACAGTTTCTAGTGTCAAAGTGACGTTTATAGCACTCTTAATATTAGCGCTCGAATTACGTCTTTTTAATACGTTGCCATTGGAGGCGTATTTTAATAATTTATTAAAACACGCTTTGCCGTAAGTTTTAATATCAACATAGCCTAGAATATCTAACACAATGTGACGGAAAAAGTGTCACCGAACTAAGTTTTTATATTTCTGTTGCGACCGTAGAAGAAATAGCGTATGATACACGTTTATAAGAGCTATTAACGCACTAGCGATGTTAAAAGCACTCCGCTAGGGCGTCGTGCTTTTAAACTCGTCGCACGTGCTTTAAAGGCGTACTTATACACTAGCATCATAATGTACTATTCTTCTGACGTTTTGTTTCCTATCCCTAAATTCAATCGCTTTTCAGATTTAATTTTCTCCTGCTTTTTTTCGTTTTTCCGTTTTTATTATTTCTAGTTTTAAGTAGTGGCTGGATTTTTGTTTCCTAAAGTTGCTTTCTTTTTTTGTTGAAAAAACAAATCCTTAAATCATTGTTTTAATGAAGTTTTTCTGTTATCCCTTGAAATAAAGCATCTTAAATCTGAAAAACAATTGAATTTAGAGATATGAAGTAACATATCAAAAGAAAGCTCATTAACAGGGCTTTTCAAAAATACAAAAATATACAGGGCGTTCAGTTTGAAAAATCAAAATTATTAAGATTGCATATATTGAGCACCCTGTATAGCATTAATACCCAGATCCACCATTTTACACTTGAAACGTAGATCACGAAAATCATAATTCTTTGGTAACGTTTTGCTTCATTCAATTGTTTTCTGTTGCTTACAACAGCTGCCCGAAGTTCAGCATTTTTTTGCATAAATCGTTAATTTCTTCAAAACAGTTGACGTTAGGCCCATACAACTTCATACAAAAATAATGAGTATTTCAATGCAAAACTTTTAAGCTACTCAAATATAAGGTATTCCATTAAAAAAAAATCTTGTGTGATACACGCACACAACTTCCTTTTACAGTGATCTTATAATTAGCCAAAAATTTGATTTTAAATTTTTAAGCATTTGTCAAAAATTTTCAAATATTACAAATTCTACAAAAACGGTACAAAATAGAGCGTTAGGTGAAAGAGATAAATTTTCTCTAGAATTTTAAGCTCAATTCAAAATGTATACATATACCGGGTGTTCTATTTAAAATAGAGGTTAATAAACAAAATAGAAAACAGAAACCAAAGAAACCCATTTTAGAAGTATCCAACTGGAAAATCACCTATCTCACAGCAATACATATTAAAAATGTAATAAAAATGTGAAGTTTGAAAAAAATCGTTAAAGCCGTTTTAGAAAAAATCGAAAAAAACTGAAAAATCACAAGAATAAACACCCACTTTCGGTTATGCGATTTTCTTCAAAAGCTTGCTGTCGCATTTAGATAGTACACAAAACTTATATATGAAGTTTCAACGCCATACCTCTTTTCGTTTTTGAGATATTCTGTTCACGTACACACAGACAGACCAATGAAAAAAAAATGTTTTTTGGGTCCAGGGGACTCTAAAACGTGAAAATCTGTTGAAAACTCAATTTCAAATTTTTGGGGTAAATCCAATACTTCTTTTATTGTAAAAGGAAGTAAAAAGTAAGTTTGTTTCGCCACTCTTTTTTGAACCACCCTGTATAATCAAAAATATTTTAGCAATAATGTGCACCACCTTTGTACATACAACACGATATTCATGTAACTGTCATAGTTTTAGATATATCTTCCACCCCCGCTTCGTAGCCGGACCCTGTATTAATAGATTAATAGGTAGGTATATTAATCAAATTGACATGTTAACACATAGTTTCGCAAGCTTTTGTAAATATTGATATATCGAACAGCCTTAGTGTTGACAATTAGAGTACCTATTTTTTAAATAAAAATGGAAAAGATGAGTAGGTGCTTAAATGCAACAATTTTGAAGGAGCACTGAAATCTCTACTTTCGACAAATTAAAACATTAAGTATGTATGTAAGTGTCTACCATAGTATTGAAGAAAAAAGTTTTGGAGAAGCAAAAACAATGTAGCACATATTCCTCCATATTCGCTATTCGGTAGATAACTTCAAGTGAAACTACAATGGCATTGCAGATATCTGGAAATACTGATATGTCAAATTTCAAGTCAATACCTAAAAAGGGGGATAAGAGGCATATAAATTCCTTAAAAAATTAAAATTTTCAAGATTCTCTAACTTTGTGATCAAGGCTTCTACGTATGTTCTTTAGAAATTTTCCTTATACAGTAGAACTCGGATATAGCAAACATGAAGGGGCTTTTAAAAACCTTCGTTATAAGCAAGCGGTTGCTATAAGAGAAAAAAACAATATTACATGGAAAAATCACACATTTGAAACCATTTATTATTTAAAGTTACATAATGTGGTGAAAATAATCATTTTTATTATAACATACACTGTCCACACCCCTTCCAACAGGTTTTCTATTTTTTTTTTTTAATTTAGTCACATTTATGTCAAGCAACCCACGTATTTTATTTTTGTTTTCGTTAATTGTGTAAACAGTAGATTTTGACAAATTAAATTTGCCGCATATTTCAGCGGCCTTTTACAAGTTCGCTAATCATTTTGAATTTTTCTGCAATTGTAAAAGCTGCACTTTTATGCTCCATTGTAGTTTACAGTTCTTAACAGTTAGTTACACTTACGGCTTACAGAAGCAAACTGAATTTTGTAAGAATTGTATACCTAATACATACAACATACACACATAACCGAAATTAGGGAAACCACCAACCGCTATGCACTGAAGTTATGGTCAGCTGTGGTTCAGGGTCGGTCATGGCATCATAAAACAAGAATAATCTCGCGCACATTTGTGACCTAGTTCGTTATAACCGAGCGTTATATAAATTTCTCTTTGTAAATTTGATCGTTATATGTGAGCGTCCGCTATACAGGGTGAGTTTTTTTTTCATTATCACTATAGGGATCTCGGAAACCGTGAAAGATAGAAGGTTGGTTAAATGGAGAAAGAATTGCAGTTTTATGAGCTTATTCGAGATGTGCTTTTGTTTCTTTGAAAAAATCCAAGGCCTACTAGATACAAGCAAAATATTAAAATTACTTAATTTCTTAAAGTCGGTCTAGCGCCGTTATCATTGAAAATAGAAAAAAAATAACAAAAATATAAGTTTTAGCTATTTTTACGGTGTTTATCTTACAATTATTGGTTTTATTCTAGCTTTCATAGTTTTTGAGTTATAACATTAAGTTAAATTTTTTTAAATAGCAATCATAGTTGGCTTAGACATTTCTAAAAAGAGCATATCCCGTTTGCTAAATGAAGAAAGAATTGCAGTTTTATGAGCTTATTCAAGTGTGCTTTTGTTTCTTTTTAAAAATCCAAGGCCTACTAGATATACGCAAAATATTAAAATTACTTAGTCTTTTAAAGCCTGTCTAGCGCCGTTATTATTGAAAATAGAAAAAATAATAAGAATAAAAGTTTTAGCTATTTTTAGGGTGTTTATCTTACACTTATTAATTTCCTTCTAGCTTTCATAGTTTTTGTATTTCGTCATTTTCTTATTAGGAAAATTATTATAAAAGAATTATTTGTCAAAATACGTATAACAAACCTTATGTCATTTTAAGCGGAAAAGTGAGCTCTTTTTAGAAATGTCTAAGCCAACTATGATTGCTATTTAAAAAAATGTAACTTAATGTTATAACTCAAAAACTATGAAAGCTAGAAGAAAATTAATAAGTGTAGGATAAACACCGTAAAAATAGCTAAAACTTTTATTTTTGTTATTTTTTTTCTATTTTCAATAATAACGGCGCTAGACCGACTTTAAGAAATTAAGTAATTTTAATCTTTTGCTTGTATCTAGTAGGCCACACATCTCGAATAAGCTCATAAAACTGCAATTCTTTCTCTATTTTACCAACTTTCTATTTTTCACGGTTTCCGAGATCCCTATAGTGATAATGAAAAAAAACTCACCCTGTATATATGTTCTTTATAAGCAAACCTAAATACACGCAAAAGTATTGAGTTTTGGTTGGGACTTTAATTTTTATACATTAAAAGCGAGCGTTCGTCATATCATGAGTTCATTATATCGGAGTTCTACTGTAATATCATTTTAGGAGCAATTTTCTTAAACTAATATACCGATGGGGCCACAATTATATATAACAGCAATGAGATAACATGAACAACAAAATAAAATGCTTGAGTAAGAAAGAGATGACCATACAACAAAATTATTTTAGTAGGCACAATTAGTTGACATATGTCATAATTAAAGTAAGCTTCAAGCCTACTCGTATATTTGCTACTATGTTTATCTCTTTCTTACTCAAGCAACATGTGTTATCTTCTTATTCATGTTATCTCATTGCTGTTATATATAATTGTGGCCCCATCGGTATATTTATATCATAGAACAAGAACTTATTGCCCACTTTGGACAGATTGTATGATAACACAACCATTAAAAAAATTTTAATCATACATTTTAAAACAGAAAAAATGTGAGCAAACGAAAATGAAATCATGCTTGGTTTTGAAATATTTGTTTTGTGAATAATATGTTGGTGGTACTGTAAGTCTATGTCAAATTCGAGGTTAGCAGGTTAGGTTTTCCGTTAGTTTTGACACAGACTGACGCAAAAGGTCCCGGGTGGTGTAGCTTGAACAAGCGTCCACGTTCGATCAGTAGAGTTAAGCAACGCTCTTTCTGGTCAGAACTTGGATGGGAGTTCCATGGCTGCTTCTCTCGGCGCCTCATGATACGGCTGTCACGGAAATAGTTGTTCCCAGATGTCATAATTAAAGCTGATAATTATATGCACTCAAATGTACGAAAATATGCGCATATATATGCATACATTTTGTTGAGTATATGCACCCAAAGTTATAATATATGCACATAATATGCTCTAATTTTTTTTGAAAATAAGTAGGAGTGTTCTAAATAATGTAAACATTTTAATTATTTTGTATGAGTATATTTATTCCTCTAATTTTTATTCAAAGAAGTCATTCATTTTAACATTTGACTATATAAACATGGACTCCAACGCCAACTTCACGTTGTAAGCAAACATAAAAATGAGATTTCCCTTAACCCCGCCAGACTATTATTCACCTAACACTCGAAGTTCGACTCTTGAAATGATTCTATGTTGACTGATACATTACCTCTATGGCAAAAGTGGGGGTTGCTGGCAGTCTATGTTTATAATTATAGTCAAAGATTTTTACAGGGACTTCCCCTTTCCTCTGCTTATTTTGATACGCGCATTGCACTCCAGCTGCAGAAAGTGAAAGTATATATCTCAGTTGCACACAAAAATTTTATTAATAAATCTAATGAAATAGTAAATTTTACAAAAAAATCTCAAAAAGTTCATAGGTACAGTCGTGTGCAAATAAATCTGGGACAGTGTTTTTTTCACATGCAGATTCAGTTAAGAATTTGAAGAATATTTCCATGGATTTCCTCTTATCAGAGAGAGTTACGGGTTTCAGTACCTGTTAAAGTTTAATGTAACTCTTTCTGATAGCAGGAAATCCATGGAGATATTCTTCAATTCTTAACTGAATCTGCATGTGAAAAAAACACTGTCCCAGATTTATTTGCACACGACTGTACATTACAAATTATCGCTAAATATAACCAAATATGTAAAATCCAGAAAGTATGCTCAAAAACGTATAAATATGCAAAATGAAACTTGACTTAAGAGCGGGACCGTAGTAGTGGGGACTCGATTGAAATTTTAATTTCAACACGAATTACGGAATAACAGCACAAGAGGGCGGTAGTATAAGAAATACCTCTAATAAATTAATTTGGGTAGCAGATGTATCGTTCACGCTTCTAACAAAGAGAGGGCACTAAAGTTTTAGACAGAGGCTACTACTGCGTGCATTTCCAAGAAGTGATGTGTCGCTGAATGGCTGTTATCTTATCGCATTGTAGCCGCCCCCGCGTGTTTGCTGGTTTCGTGTTTCATGCTGCGCTCGCATCTTTCGCTATTCTCGGACTTCGGCCGGTGGTCCGCTCGATCTTGAAAATTGTTTGAAGTGCATGTTGCCCTTGCTTCTGCAACGCCGAAGTTCAGTTTTCGAGATTACACGGGTTATGTATGTGCATACGCACTTTGAAGGATTTAAAAAAAAATGCTTTGAACCGGCTTCGAACTCGCTACCTACCTAACGCTCGTAGGAGCATTTCTTTCTCTGTCGCTCGCGCACGCAAATCTCGAGTTCGTTTTTACTGCCTCTAACCCGCGCCTAGTGCTCTCTCTCTCTCTCTTGAATTGAACTGTTCGGTCGAATTACTGATGTGCTTCTGTTTTTCGGATCCGTTGTTCGTTCCCTACTTATTTTTTCTTTTTAACTTAAAACCCTTTCTATTTTCTTCTTAATACAGTACTTCTTACGTACAAGTCCAACGCTTTTTATATTTATCTTTATTTTAATTCTTTGCTTAAATACTTTTAATATCAATCTTTCACTTGTTCATGTCTTTTCTTACGTTTTCTTGTAAAAAAAGTAATTCTTAGGTTTTTCTTTAAAAAAACTCGCTTTTCATATTAACCTTTTTAAATCTTTTTTACGTTTTAGTTAAAAAAACGCTTTTTCATATGGATCTTCCGTTGTTTAAATCTTTTCTTACGTTTAAGTTTTAAAAACCCTCTTTTCATATGGATCTTATGTTTTTTAAATCTTTTCTTACGTTTTTCTTGTAAAAAAACTCATTCTTAGGTTTTCCTTAAAACACGCTTTTCATGTTCACCTTTTGTTTTTTAAATCACTTCATACATTTTAGTTTAAAAAACGTTTTTTTTCATATGGATCTTTATTTTTTTTAAATGTTTTCTTACGTTTTAGTTTTAAAAAACTCTTGTAATCTAGAAAGTATTATCATCAGAAACTACCATAAATAGAATGAGCCTTTTTTCTTTAGAATTCATAGCTTATGTTAAAATTTGTAGCATTTTTATGTACTTATGATTAATTACTATTTTTGTTGAATAGAGAGGACGAAAACGACGATGTATTGAAAATAAAGTAGTTTAATAATAGATACTCTCTCTTTTTGTTATTTTCTCTGCGTTATAATGCGACTATAAAGCCTCTTATTATTTTCCATTAATGGTATGTTATAGATATTAACGATACAAGTTCGAATATGAGCAATTTCACGATACGAGTTTGATTGCCAAAACGAGGCGGTGAGCCGAGTTTTGTGGCAACCAAAGGAGTCTCGTTAAGATGCTCATAAGCAAACGTGTATTTTTCAATATTTTATCTTCATCAATAAATTCAGGCATTTGCCAATACATTGCAAAGTTTAAATTTCCCGCCATCGTGCTCTGCATGACCATACGAAACTTCTAGCTTGATAATGAGTTTTATGTAGCACTGTGTCCCCATTCGTTCATCATAAGCCAAACGCGTTTCAGTTTTACCGCTTTCAATTCAAATTTTGCGATAAACGCCCAAAATTTTGCCGCTAAAACTGGAACCATTTACATAACCAAAATCGCAATTCACAAATCACCAGGTATGTCATGTGACGTCACAGAACAGTTGACGGCGCCATCTATCAAACAGTTGCCCAAGTTTAGGGCAGCTATTATGGTGAATGCGTATTCCAGTGTCACAATTCTAGCACTAAAATCTGTCGTTTAGGTTTATTTGTCTATCAATGTGGTTTATATTCCACAATTAGTTTTATAATAACATTATCTAGGGAATAAGCTATTAACATGCCAAGTTTGGACCAAAAAGAAATTCAAATATTTATATTTTATTTATTTAATATTTCTGTTATTTGACTTCGCATCCAGGTGAAATTTGAGCACACCCTTCAGCGTGTTGTTTTCTAACAATATATATGAAAATAATTGGTTAATTTTAATTGTGAACGACGTCTAACAGATTTTAAAATATACCGTGTTGTTTCTATGATGCTGCCATCTTACAGGAAAAAGTGCAGCGGTCCCCGTTTTAAACGATTTGTTTGTCATATAATATCAGCTTTAGTCATAATTACATCATAACAGTCGTTAGTGGGGTTAGGAGTCCCCATAAAATGTACAGCGACGCCTATAATTGGCCTAACGGCTGTTGGATGAGTACCAAAATAAAAATAAATAAATTTTAAAAAGCCTAACCTGCTAACCTTGAATTTGACATAGCTTTCAGTGCCACCAACATATTCTTCATACAACAAATATTTCAAAGCCAAGCTTGATTTCATTTTCGTTTGCTCTCATGTGGGGTTGGCAAAAAAGGCCTATGAAGGCCTACTTGCTAGACTCGCTAGAATCTCCCCAAAAATACTACTACTACTACTACTTGCTGCCACATGCACCTTTTATATTCAAAGACATGTACACACTCCAAATTTGTGTTTAACATTCCATATTCCAACGTATTTTTAAACTTAACAAAGTTTACGATTTTTTTCTCAAATTCAACATCTTATATTTCGAAAATCAAGAACTTGCAAACCCATGTTGATAGGACTTTTTGTCTTAGAATAAGCCAAGAAACATGCCAATCAATTTTCTACACATACTTAGGAAACACCTTGTATGTAGTCTGTCTGAGTTTCACATAATTCCGAGCAGATTGTGAGAATGCATTTTTAAGTGTAAAATTTAGTTACAAACCATACTTGACATTTCTTCAAAATTTAACGTTAACATTTTGGTATAATTTCCGTTTTTACGAGTTTGACAATTTTTTCACTTAACTTTGAAAGCATTTATAAATTTCTTGTCTCGTTTTCTGCAATACCTTTTTTTGCATTTTGTATTGAAGTTAATGATATGACTGCGACAGTGTCACTGTCAAATAATGCAGTGACAAACAAATTTAACCTCAAATTTTGGAGAAATTTTAAGTTTGGTTGTTAACTAAATTTGTATGATGTTAAACAAAGCATCTTCCCAGCCTACTCTGAATTATGTGAAAATCAGAACGACTTTAGATACCGTATGATCGAAAACTTTAACGTCTAGAGGGCTGTGATGAGTAAAGCTAGTTAATAATATAACCTCTACACTTTTAACAGATAAATTTAGCTTTTACAGGTGTTTAATGCCGAGCACTAGGTGGTTCTGTGTATGGAAAATGCAGCAAATCATTTTGAATAGCTGTAGTTGTTTTTGTTACTAATATTTGTATGTATTCAACAAGAATGTTTGTGTTAAAATGACAATCCTGACAACTATCAACTGACAGATATAAAATTCCAATGTGACTTTTACTACCACGACTGCCAACAAAATTTTTTGACAAAATAATTCCACACCCCTCTAGACGTTGAAAGTTTTAGATAATACTGTACCTAATTTATGCTGATATCATAGACAGATAATAGTATATTAAAGTATGAGTGGATAACAAGGTCTTTAAAACACGACGGCGTAGCCGGAGTGCTCGAAATAGAGCAAGTGTTTTAAAGACCAGTTATAAGCCGCTCACGATCTTTTTGGGTCAGGTGAGGCTATGACCATCTAGTAATTTTGTTGGCAGAACCTCTGTTGCAACTAAACTCCCTCATGGAAATTGACACTTTTTGTGTTAGGTTAGGTTGTTTTCAGTTTAAGGTTATATTTTCTGAATAGGTACATGGCTGCCGGATATTCTCTAGTCTCCACATCAACTCGCGTTCTTTTAAATTTGGTCTATCCTTTTTAAATTGGAAGTAGCATCGTTTAATGGAAATTTTTTGTTGTAACAACATTATTTTGGGCATTTTGACTTTTCCTTTGACGGAAATTAAAATTATTTTTACACATTTGATAAATCATTTATTTTCTTACGAATATTAAAATAATAAATCTGGCAATGTGGTGGCAAGAAAATGTCGAACAGACACTGACAGAAAAAAAATTGAATCCGCTACATCCGGTGAACTCTATAACTACATCATTGAATCAGTTAGTCCAACATGAAAAGAAAAAATCATAGCCAACTCTGTCCCAAAAAGCTCGTGAACGGCTTATATCTAGGAATACTTTACGCTATTTTTTATTATACCTGCAATACTGGAAATAAATAACGCACTAAAAACTTAGAAATAATTTTTGTCGTGATAAATCGAGAGCATATAATAATATTGCTACTATATAGGCCATTCAGTAAACACAAAAACATTCTGTTGAAGTTGGCATATACGTAAAATATTTGTGCTAGGGATTTTGTATTTCATTTTGCAAAGGTTTCCAAACCTGTATAAAGGCGACTTTGAATTTAAAAATGACAATTAATAAATCTCATTATTTCAGTGTTAAAGTACATATTATTCTGGAAATTCTTGCAGAACTTTTACAAAATGTAATTAAAATACCTAGTAATAAATGTTACATCATTAGTATCCAACACAGTGTTTCTTTAACATCCTTGAAAGTAGTTATGACAGATGTTAATTAAATGTCACACTCTTAACCTATTTGTTTTAGTAACTTTTTGTAAGTACATTCCTAGACAAAAGATGAATTTTGGAATTACACTCTTGAAATTTTAGAAATCAAAGGCCACTTTGTGTTTTTATGTTTACTGAACGGACTATAGTTACGAGAATTGTTTACATTTTTGTCGCGTCCACGTCCGTTGTTGCATTCAATCGTTTCCTTGACAACCTTTAAAGCTCGGCGAGCTTTAATCGCCTGTCTTCGCACGCTCAGGTGTGCTTTAAACGGCGATTCTGATGGAGGTATATTTTGGTATCAATATTTTCAAGTATTTTGCTCCAGTATGTGAAAAAATAGCATGTGCAACACGTGAGAAAAGTGTTTTTTTGCATAGTAATCGCGAAAGTCGTCTTTTTTAACAAAAAATCGTATTGAAAGTATCACTTTTTTAACGCAAAAATCGCGAAAAGCTTAGATTCGTCAATTACGAAGTCATTTTCGACTAAATTTTGACCAAGAGATCACTATGCAAAAAACTACGTGTACAAAATGTTTTGAAAGTCCCTTTTTTCATTCATTTGCTTCATTTGCAAACTGCAAATTCATGAAAAAAGGTATGACGAAACTAGTTGTACAAATTACTATTATTTTTATCAAAATGGTACTGCAGTAAGTATTATTCAAATCTAGAAGTGTTTTTAGCATATGTAACATCTTTTTGTTGTATACATACAGGGTGTCCCAAAATTAACCTGCCAAAAGTTAATAGCGAATATTAAGAAATATTAAGAAAACTTTATATAACCATACGCCGAAAAACCCTTGGTTTTTCAGATACAGGGTGTTAAAGGTGTAGTGCTGAGGATCGTTTTTGTTTAACATTTTCGAAACGTTCAAAGATAATTATTTGAAACTGTGTACACCTACTAAACTTCTTCTACCTAAAAAGATAAAGTTACTCTTGGCGTTGTAAAATGCACATAGACGGATGATTTTTGAGGCTTTCACGGCCATTGTCATTAAGTAACAAACGACTTCCGGGATTGGACCGTGTCATGATTGAGATCGAAGAACTCAACGTTTCGCCCACTTTTGTAAGGGGCTTCATCAGGAGGAAAAAAGCAAAAGAGCACGGTAACTCAACGTGTTAACCACGCCAGAGGCGAAACTCTTTGCAAAGGGAAGGGACAGAAGAGCACGGTAACTCAACGTGTGAACCACGTCAGAGGCGAAACTCGACTGACTATCGGAAGAAGAAAAGCGAGAATTTATAGGCAAGTGCCGTCGCGATTCAGCAAATGCCGTCGCGGTTTAGTGGCGGAGGGCGGGGCTTAGGAATTAGCACTTTCCGCATAGAAGGAAGGGGAAAGCCTTCGTCCCGATTGATATTATTAGGGTGTTTGCAAATCTCAATGGCTTCGCGAATCTTTCTGCTAAAGAAGAATGGGGATTTGCAGATGATGGAAGTTTCATCGAAAAGGATCTTATGACCAGTATCGCGTTGGTGTTCGGCGATGGCCGATGATGAAACGAGACCTGACTTGAGACAGCGCTGGTGCTCAGAGATGCGAGTTTTCACTGAACGACCTGTTTCACCAATGTATACAGCATTACAAGAGCAAGGGACTCTATAAACACCTTTAGATGACATAGTGTTTAATTTATCCTTAGATGAAGGAAGAACCTGTGAGATTTTGCTCGGGGGTTTGAATACTGTTTTAATGTTTTGTTTTCGAAGAAACTTTCCTATGCGGTCCGTGACCTGGTAGATATAGGGAAGAAAGACTATTGCTGCCGGAGGATCGGGTTTTGGAGGTTTGGGTGGCCGTGGATGAATATGGCGATTAATGGCAGACTGTATATCCCTAGCACGGTAACCGTTATTCCTAAGAGCTTTCCGAATGTGATTTAATTCAGCGTGGATATTATCGGGTTGGGATATGGAAACAGCCCGGTGTACAAGCGAATTGATAACGGAAAGTTTTTGTGTAGGATGATGGTGGGAATCAGCATGTAGATCTACAGAGCTAAGGAAAATTTTGCCCCAACTTTTTTATGTAGGAGTTTTTATCAATTTTGATAACAAAATGTAGTATCCTGAAGTTTTTGACAACAAAAAGATACTCTTGTCTCATGGGTCTATTGTGTCCCGATATCAAGTAAAATCAGGTTTAAACATTTAGATCGTCTTTGCATTGCACAAAATGGCAACGTTTTCGAACACTTGCTGCATTAATAATAAAGTACATTTTTTTCTATAATAATTTTCAAGGTTACCTTTCTAGGGGATAAGTTGCATTCCTGCAGGGTCCCTAGTTTTAATAATGTTGGTACATAGATTTTTAGTTCTTTTCTTCCACTAAAAAAATTATTGTCATTTTGACAGATATGTCATAATTTAATATCGCATGCTTAATTTTTGCATCTAAAATATTTCTTGGTTTTCTTTTTTTATCCGATTTTATTGATGATGATGATGATTCCATGTTAAAATGATGATGATTCCATGTTAAAAAAAGAAATTTGTCAAGAGTTCAAATTAAGAAACTTTGACATTCAAAATTGACACATAACCATAATTTGGAAAAAGTTCTACCAACACGAGGTATAAAAATTTCCTAGCGTTTTAATCACATATCTACCAACATTGTAACACTTTGACAGTTAATATAGAAAAAAAACCTGCTTTAGTACTTTTTTGTTTCGATTTAGTGTTTGCTGTTATGTAGTGTTTTCTTTGTTAAGTTTTGTGACGATTTTCTCAGTTTGATCACATTTATTATGATTAGTTTAAGTTCGTTAGTTTTGATGTCATATGTTTTTATTAAGTTTTTGTTATGTATCGCTTTGCATTGAATTGTTGTGTTTTTTAATCAGTTACAGAATTATTTAAATTAAACGACTACATTTTCCATGGCCTACCAATTAATATTAGATTTCGAATATGAATATATCAAAAATCTAAATGTTTAAACCTGATTTAACTTGATATCGAGACACAATAGGCCCATGAGACAAGAGTATTTTTTTGTCGTTAAGAACTTCAGGATACTACATTTTGTTATCAAAATTGATAAAAACTCCCACACAAAAAAGTTGGGGCAATATTTTCCTTAGAACCCACATCCCCCCCCCCCCCCCCCCCCCCCCAGTTTTACCAGTCGATGTGCATTTTACAACGCCGAGAGTAACTTTGTCTTTTTAAGTAGAAGAAGTTTAGTAGGTGTACAAAGTTTCAAATAATTATCTTTGAACGTTTCGAAAATATTAAACAAAAACTATCCTCAGCACTACACACTTTTAACACCCTGTATCTGGAAAACCAAGAGTTTTTTGACCAATGGTTATATAAAGTTTATTAATATTTCCGGTTCTAGAATTCGCTATTAAAGTTTGGCAGGCTAATTTTGGGACACCCTGTATATGTTTAGTTGTTAACTGAATATGTAAATTTCTTCTCACAAATCCTGTTTAAACAAAATTAATTCGTTAATAACGACAAACATTTATTTTGTTAATTATAAAATTAATGATATGAATAATCTACACTACGACGACAGGTAGACAATTAAAAATACAGAAGTTTTTTAAAGTTTACTTTGGCTCCCTTAATTAGAAGCTTTTCAGTTTCGATTTTGGTGGAAAATACTGTGGCTTGTTTTCAAAAAGCCCGCGCGAGTCAAATTCCTAGGGAACTCCTAGGGACATTCGTATTATCACTAAAGATACATGTCACACTTGCCTGTCAATTTAGCTGTTTGTCTACGTGTGTGAAGATGTGTACTTATTGAGAATTCCGGCATTTTAATGCAGGAAAAACGCTGCAGTTGGTGAAGTAGTAGACCTAGGCCCCCACAGTAGTCTTAGCTTGGCAAAAATGAGTGCGCTGTTTAGAATTATCGCGCTGTGCTTGGTAACGGGGGCGTTGACTGACGAACATAATCACATAGTGAGTATAAACACACAAGTAAACACTCACTGGGCTCCCCCTTTTATGGGGCTGCTACTTTACACTTCTGAGCAAAGACGTGCACCTTGCAACACGCGCCAATTTCGAATTAAAACGAAATTGTGTTTGCAGTACGAAGATAACGAAGAGGTCGTGTTGTGGATGAACACAGTGGGCCCTTACCACAATCGACAGGAGACGTATGCTTATTTCTCACTGCCATTCTGTGTGGGATCGAAGGAGTCCATATCGCATTACCATGAAACCCTTAGTGAAGCCCTCCAAGGGGTCGAGCTCGAATTTAGCGGACTTGACATAGAATTTAAAGGTTAGTTGTATTTGTCAACCATGCGACCTAGAATGGTATGGAACAACATATTTTATTTACTGGTAAATTATACATTAACGTAAGTTACCTTTGAGAGAGATTTTGTAATTATTATATTGATCAATCACAATATTTATGTGGTAGTAAAATTGGCTTTTAAAACTATTGCGTATGATAACGGTGTTATAATAGTATATTATGTATCAAGTTTTATAAACGTCATTTTAGACACGAGTTTTATTAATCACGAGCGAAGCGCAGCGGAGCGAGTGTTTAATAAAATGAGTGACTAATAAGTTTATAAAACGAGTTGCATACTATACTTTTTCTACGACCATAAATTTAGAGAATATAACATCATATTATTTCATTAAAATTTTGACATTTATTATACTAGGTTAAATTATGCTTGACAAACGTCAAAGTGACGGTTGAAAACTAACTTGATTTTAGTTTTGGCTGTGGCTAATAAAGCAAATACTATTTAAACCTAACTTCACCCCATGACTAAAACATCGTTGCCAACTTCAGCTCATGACTAAGAGGCTCTTTAGTCATAGGTTATGAAGGCATGATTAAAAGGTCACTTAGCGACGTGTATGTTAGTATGTTAAATGGCATTTTAGTTACAAGAGTAGAAAAAATTAATTAATGGTTTCTAGACAATAGCTGCTACTCCACTAACAATTTCTTTAATAGCTGTGAAGATAATAATTACGGAGTACTTCCTGATGTGTACTGCAGGTGATTAAATTTATTGCTGATAGGTATCTTATCTAATAATTGCTGCTCTGACGAAAGGGATAGTTGATTTATTCTATGCATTTATGTGAGGAAATCTATATTTCCTTATCACATTTTAAGAAAATAGCATGCAGTTTATTAAAAAAATTATCATTAGCATTGAACGATAAGAACAGTTATATATAAATAAAGATGTATTTCATGTGCTAAAGAATTGTTATTGAATATCATTAAATAATAATATTTGCTTTGGCAGAAGTAGTCCTTGATAACTCCCTGAATTAATTAATATAATGCAAACGCCTTTTGCTATCGGTTTCTCATTTTTTTTTTGCAGAGTTGGACGATTCAAGAAACAAGTTTTTTGTCATAACTTGTTTATTTATAGAAATGATGTAGTAGTAGTTCTTTGTCCTTTCAATTCGATATAACTGCATAATGTAAAGTAAAGAGGTCATATTTATAATTTCTGTAGTTACTGTAGAAAACCGAATTCTATTTTAAAATTGAAACAATTCAAATTATTATTGTTACTTATATTGAACCTTGAATTATCAACTAATTTATATCAGAAGAGAGTTTAGAGATGTAGAAGTGCCATAGTAAAAAAAATTTGGGGAACGGATCCTAATAAATAGTGCAAAAATCACAGCTGATACAAGATTGGTTTGTTCACAAACAGGTACACTGCTTATTTTGTTTTTATACCTTTAAAAATGTGTGCATAATTAAAAATCTCAAAACTGCAGCTAACCTAACAAGCAGAAACATCACAGTATTAGTTGCGATTTTTGTACTTTTGTATCTATGGTAAGTTGACACAATTTTTGTCACTGCAGCATTTCTACAGCTATAATCTATTCCATCTTTAAAAAAACGATGGTTGGCCATGACAATCTGACAGATATCACTCTGTATATGAACTGACAAAACTGCGGTAAAGTTAGGTTAGGAATTTTGAAGGTTCAGAATGCCCGATGTTGCCATAATGTGCTACATTATTTTTAGTAATTATAGAATAGATAACAGATCTTCTTACCTATAAATAAATGATGCACTTTTTAAGAAAATTCTTTTATGGGATAGGAATTCAGTGTACTCACGTTGAAAATGTTCATCAATCTACTAATAATTTGATCACTGCTTAGATCGGTTTTATCTCATCTGAAATGTGTGTAGCACTTTAACACACTGCTTTCGTCGCCTAAGACACAACATTGTGCATGCTGTTTATAAAATTTTTCACAATAATCACTTACACTATCACTTTATTTTTCAGAGAATAGGAAAGTGTCATAATGACATTTATTGACATATTTTCTTGTCTTTTGGTTTGGTAGCATTGGCGACACGGCATTTCAAATTTAGTTAGAAAAAGTTTGCCACTACAAAGAAATGAAATATAACTACTGCTTTCCTTAGTACTGCCAATTTAGGAAAAGAAAAGCATGGCAACCTATCGTTTTTTTAATGATGGAATAGATTATATAAGGTCTCTTCTAATATGAATTAATCAGTAATGTGAGGTCCTATATAACATACTTGATCCTGTTATTTGATTTAAAATAAAAATTCTTTGGAAATATACTGAGAGATCAAATAAATATATAAGTAGAGCCGCCTGTGAATCGTGTTATACGGTTGATGGTACAGCAGGCTAGTGTCCCTTTATGTGAAATAACAAGGATAGGTTTTGTTAACACAGACTGACGCAAAACCTAACTGCTAACCTTGAATTTGACATAAACCGGCATTGTAACTAACATACACTTCAGTGCTGCCAAACGTGTGAATCACAGTATAGTATTCCAACCAGAAATTGGAAAGCTATTTAAAATCAGGCCAGCGTTGAGAACAGTAAGTTACTTCGTAATTGCTGTTTAATTGTCATTCAGTGACACTTCAGTAATAACCTTTAAATTTGACATACAGGCTGTTTCCTAAAAAACGCCGCAACCCAACCTTTTGACACCGCCCGTTCGTAAATATCTTTCAACTGTTTTGAGCAACGATGTTCAACTTTTTTATTTTAAATGGAACACTCTGTCTATTTTTACATATTTGGATTCAGGATGAAATTCTGCATGCAGCACTATGCTTTATTTGTTTTTTGGACACTTAGAAATGTTTAAAATAATTTTTTAATATTGCATGTAGACAGTCGTACAGTACCATAAAATTTTCAAGTGTGCCGTGGAAAACAATCAGAATGTTGAAATATTTTATTGGAAACAAAATTAAACAAAACTACAAGTATTGCTCAAACTGACCGCCACCTTGTTGAACACACAACTGACATCTTCTAGTTACTCCATTGGTCGCATTCAATATCAAATTGGGAGGTATTTCGCGACAAGCATTGATAATCCTCTGCCTCAGAATTTCTTCGTTTTCTGGACGTGTTAGATAAAATATTTCGACATTCTGATTGTTTTCCACGGCACACTTAAAAATTTTACGGTACTGTACGACTGTCTACATGCAATATTAAAAAATTATTTTAAACATTTCTAAGTGTCCAAAAAACAAATGAAGCATAGTGCCGCATGCAGAATTTCATCCTGAATCCAAATATGTGAAAATATACAGGGTGTTCCATTTAAAATAAAAAAGTTGAACATCGTTACTCAAAACAGTTGAAAGATATTTACGAACGGGCGATGTCAAAAGGTAGCTCTTGTCTTGCCATTTAAGAATATATATAGTTTGTTGGGTCTAAAATTTAAAACAACGGAGTTATGGGTTGTGGCGTTTTTTAGGAAACAGCCTGTATGTATTGGACATTTTGGAAGACATACGTTTTTCAACATTTTCTATGCTAGTACCTATAGAGACCTGCGCGGGTCCAATATATAGGACCCGCACCCGACCCGTGAACCGCAATTTCTGAAATGTTAAACCCGCACCCAACCCGCGAACCGCAATTTTAAAATTTCTATACCCGCACCCGACCTGCGACCCGCAGTTTCAAACCCGCACCCGAACTGCGACCCGCAAGTTTTGCACTTTTAAACCGCACTTGACCCCAAATTCGAATATTAGACCAGCACGTACCAGCAACTTGCTTCAGATAGAATGCCCATACACAATAAAGAATATTTTTTTTTATACACAAACAAAATTTATGATGAGGAAATGAAGTTGTACTCGCCACCCAACCCGCGACCCGCAGTTTAAAATCTGCACCCGACCCGCTACCCGCAATATGCATATAAATCCTACCCGCAATCCGGCCCTGCAATGCAGGTAACCCGCGGGTTCCCGACCCGATGCAGTACTCTAAGTACCTATACGATTTTAAAAACTTGACATTAAACAACTAGTACCTTCTTAAATCATGCTAAATGTTACAATGCCTTAACAAAACAGTTACATGTACAGTTTACAAATGAACTATCATTATTTTAAAGCTGCTTGACAATAGAAAAATAACCCAACTTAGACATGACTTACACATTCCATGATGTACTTGATTTTAAATAGCTTTTCAATTTTTGGTTGGAATACTATACTTTAGTTATAAATTTATTTTATCTCTCTTTTTTACTACTATCCGTAGAATTATCAAAATGATTCCATAAATGACTACGTTTGTGGCATGCCATTTTGGGGTTTGTGTAATAAACAAAAAATGTAGTCGAACTGATCAGCCGGTGAGCTAGATCGACTTGCAAATCTGCATTTCTGCATATTCGATCTTTGTTTAACATGATCGTTCAACCTTTATACAGATCACCGAAATACTTGCGCGTGTATTATAGTTCACGAACGAACTAGTATTTTGAATGATTCTTTACTACGAACTAGTTGATCACAACAAACTACTTTTCCCACATCTACGTTGCAGATATAAAAAAAGTTTCAAATAAAAATATATACCCTAACAAAAAACAATTTTGCTTTGATTTGACATTTTTTAAATTTTAGTAGTAGGTACTAGAGGAAAATCTCTTTTATTAACAAAAAAAATTATTGCAATAATTGTTCAAAATGACCACCTCCATACCGCAAGCATAGTCTCGCCCATTTATAAATGTGATTGACTGCTTTCCGGATAACGCGGCGGTTGTTTCTAATGTCAGCAGCAACTTAAATAATTTTATGAAGCAGTTCTTCCCTAGTACGTGATTTTTCCACATACACCAAAGTCTTCATGTGTCCCCACAAGTAGTAATCTAGAGGATTTAAATCGTGTGAGCGGGGTGGCCTAGAAACTGGGCCACCCCGCCGATCCAACGTCCAGGAAAAGTGGTATTTAAATATTCAACTACATTTCTAGCATAGTGCGGTGGAGCAAAATTTAAAAAATATATCTCGATAAGGATGCATTTGCGGACCATGTTCATATAAACATTTTCAACTCGAATTTACCTAAGGAACATGTTCTGAAATTTTGTACCTTTCCTTACGGGACACCCTGTATAATAAACTGCTAGCAATTAATAGCTATTTATATATCTAGGGAGCAAAGGTATTCATTTTCTCCCAAGTGTGAATTTAATGCCCGACGTGTTAGCGGAGGGCATTAAACACACAAGGGAGGAAATGAACCTTTGCTCCAGTGATATACAGGGTCCGGCAATGAAACGGGAAGATTTCGTAAATAATTTTATTGTTGAAAAATTATTTTTTTTATAAAAAAATTGGCTTCCGCTCGTTGGAAATTGACAGTTTTGTTTCCTAAAACTAGAGCGCAAAGGCCGACTTTCTATACAGTGAGTAGAAAAAATTTATTACACCAACATCCAATCTATTTCATCAAAATACAACCTCCTCTTGGCAGATATTAATTTAAAAAATCCTTCCATAATCGTTCTAACCGAATCATGGCTTAAATCTGCAATCAAGGATAGCATCATAAGAATCCCAGGATATCGCATATATCAAAGAGACCGGAATAGACAAACTGGCGTAGGTGTCATCATCTACGTAGCAAAAGAAGTTGAAGGTGTTCCTATAATTGCAAGAATTAATGAGAACTACACCCATGCCGACACTGAAGACCTGTGGTTGGATATTCAAGTATGGCAACTCCATTTCTTACTTGTAGGCATCTATAGACCTTTTAACTCTGCCCTCAATTCAGATAGAATTTTATACAAGCATATCAAGGAAACTTCCGAACGCAATACATTAATTGTAACCGGTGACTTCAATTATAAGGATTTACAGTGGCCACTGCTCATTGGCAACTGTTCTGAATCTGAAGAACTGTTCCGGGATATGTATCTAAACAACAGTTTAACCCAATTAGTGACTCAACCAACACGTTTCAGAAGAAATGACAATCCATCACTTCTGGATCTGGTCATGTGTAATGAGGAAAACCTGATTACTGATATAAAATATTGGGCACCAATTGGAAAAAGCAATCGCGTTACACTTCAAGCATGTATCCAAACCATATTAAATCCCCAGCCCTCTTCCGATGCGAAACCTCATCTAGCATACCATACTATCCGGCTATAATGGATGAATTCCAATACTATAATGAAGAACAGCAAGCCTGCATCGACAACATGTGGACCAAGCTCAGAAAAACTCTGTAAGAAGCAGTGAAAAGGAACACCCCAAAAATGAGATCAAACAAAAGATCCACAAAGAAACCATGGATAACGAGAGAAATTCTAAGGAAAAAAGAAGTCTGGAATAATTATAGAAATGGTACCAATAATGTAACTTACGAAGATCAGGCAAGTCAAAGTCGCAGCCAAAATTAATAAGGAGTGGAGTACCCCAGGGATCAGTCCTCTCGCCCATCCTATTCACGCTCTTCATGCTCGACTTAAGGAAGGCCATAAAATCTAATGTATTATTTTTCGCTGATGATGTCAGATATTTTGCTAACCTTTTAACCAGCTCAGGGCAACTTCAACAAGACCTAGACAGAATGCAAGAGTGGACCAGGAACTGGTTGATTAACTTAAATGCTAGCAAGTGCGTATTGGAGCTAATAATTCTAGAACAGCCTACTACACTGATGGTATTTCAATTACTACTGTCAGTGAACAGAAAGACCTTGGAATACTGGTATTCTCAAACCTAAAATGGGTGTCCCATATACCTGGAATTGTCAAAACTGCCAACTCTGTAATCTACATGATTAGACACATTTGTCAAAATTTACAAAACATAAATTAGGCCCTTGTTGGAATACGGTTTTCAGATATGGAATCGTTACTTCCAGAAGGATATTACATTGATAGAGAATGCTCAACGTTGGGCTACTAAGCTACCACAAGGATTCAGAAGACTCGAGTACCCACATCGTCTTGAGCTGCTCAAACTCCCAACGTTGCAACAACGTCGGCAACGTGGCGATTTGATTGAAACATTCAAAGTATTAAGCAATTATTACGACTGTCCAGGGCTAAAATCCATGTTCAAACTCCAATCAAGAACCAATTTACGAGGACACAAGATGCGCCTGTTGAGAACCAGAGCAGAACTTAATCCTCGACATAACTTCCTTTATAATCTAATCACGTAGTGAGTGACTGGAACAAATTACCTGAAGAAGTAACTAATGCCACATCCATAAATCAATTTAACAATAGACGGGACAATCATTTTGCAAACAATGCTAGCACAAGTATATCAACAGATTAATAAAAAAATCAATTAGGGCAGGCTGTGATATGTGTTATACGTTTGGCACTACTGAAGTGTATTGTCAGTCTATTTCAAATTCGAGATTAGTAGGTTAGGTTTTATTTGTTGTTTGACAAAGACTGACGTAAAACTTAACCTGCAAATCTTGAAATTGAGTGACAATACACTTCAGTACTGCCAAACGTATAACACATATCACAGCCTGCCCTAATTGATTTTTTTCTTGATCTGTCTGTATTATATGTGGATATATCAGCTTAAGCTGCCTTTCTACAACCAATAATAATAATTTTTAAGAATAAAATTACTGGAACTTCTAGAAGATGTTAATTTGGAAACAAGACGAGACATATGGCTAATGCATGACGGAGCGCCTGGCCATTTCAGTAGAATTATTGGTACTTATTTGACATATCCTAATAAGTGAATTGGTAGAAATGGACCTACTCAATGGCCTGTGCGATCACCAGAACTCAACATGTGCGACTTCTTTTTATCAGGGTACATGAAAGATCGGGTTTACCACACACTTGTAGAAAATGTATCCGAGCTTTAACAACGCGTTTTTAATGTCGCAGAAGCAATACATAATGATAATGGAACTTTGCAACGTGTGCACGCCTCGTTATTACGTTGAGCTGGGGCCTGCATTAGAGCGAATGGAGCTCACTTTGAACATCTCCAGTAGATGGTTCATAGTTTTCTCCTATTTTATTGTTTTTTTACTTTTATTTTTGTACTAATTATTATTCCTGTTACAAGTGTATTGTTTTAGTAATTTTTAATTAAAATTTCAATCATATTTTGTCTTTATTATTGTTGCATTTAAAATTATTAAACTGCGTTTAAAAAGGGTTCTAAAAGCTAATAAATTTTGTATGTGACAATTGTTTTTCTAGACTATGTTAAAGACACTGCATCAAGCCTCCAATTTAAGGCAAAGTACAGCATTTCTCAACTTTTCTTTTTAATTTTCAACATGTGTTTTTACGAAAACTATGCATCTAAGTCAAAAATGGATTAGGACTTTTCGACTCCATATAGCGTCCCCTTGCATCTGCAAGTGACATGGTCGACTTTAATAAAACACTCTGTATAAGTTGGCTTTTAATTTTTAATATAAAATGAACGTTACTGGTGAGGGATCCAAGTCCCGTTTCAAAGTCCACAAAGAATTAAAATGGAAGTAAACTAATTGGACATGCCATGAAAAGTGACAAAAATCAACCTCAATAAAAAGAAAAGGGAAGGACCAAAAGTACTATGGGTAAATAGTAAAATAAATAGTAAATTTATTAACTGTCAGTACAATTACAATTTATTTACAATTTATTACAATTTATTTGTCTTTAACATACAGGGTGTCCCAAAAAGAATGGGACACTGATATCTCTACATTTGTAGAAATTAACAAAAAAATAAAAAATTTAAAATTGAAGTTCAAGGCCCTATAACTTCTTACTGAAGAGACTTTGTACTAAGGTATATTAGGTTTAATCGATTTATTATAACACAAGGAATCTATGACTAATGGGTGTCCCATTCTTTTTGGGGCACCCTGTATATACAATTCTTGTAACAGACTGAACAATTGTCTGCACCTTATAGACTATATTTACATACATACATACATAATCGATCCTCTTCTACCTTACGGTGTCGAGGTGTCGCAGCATTTGCTAATAGTTCCGCTTGTCTCCACTGTATCCCTTTTTCCTGGAGCTCCTTGGCTACCTCATTATTCCAACTCCTATTTGGTCTGCCCCTTTTCTTTTTCTTGTCAACTGCAGTCCTCCATATTATTTTAACCTTTCTATTCTCATTCATTCTCACTACGTGATCGAACCACGTTAATTGACGTGACTTTAAGGTTGATTGCACTGAGTTAACCTCAAACCACTCACGTATCACATTATTGTTAATACGATCTTTCCTCGTAATTCCCGCTGCAGATCTAAGATAATGCATTTCACATGCTTGAATTCTACTTCTATCCCTGTCGCTCATAGCCTATGTCTCACTACTCTTTGTTAAAACTGGCACATAGCTGGTGTTAAATATTTTCCCTTTTGTGGCATTGCTTACTTCTTTTTTCCTTATAAATGTTTTGTTCAGTGCATAATACAATTTGTTACCACTCTTGATCCTGTTATTAATTTCTGCCTCCTGCACTTATGATTGAGCCCAAATATTTGAACTCTTCTACTTGTTTCACTTTTATGTTGTTTATCATTATTTCTATTTCCTGTTTATCCTTTCCTATTACCATTGTTTCCATTTTATCTATATTAATATTTATATCTGTAGATTTTAGTTGTTCGTTCCACACTGTTACATTGTTTTGCAGGTCTTCTTCTTTATTTGCCATTGTTTGATTCACACAGATGCGTGCATCAAAACCTTTTTGATTATAATTAATCACGTAATTCAAGTCATAACTGTTTTATCTCATTCAAAGGTCGTGGTAAAGCCAAATTTGCATCTTGCCGTATTTGTTTGCCTCTGTTAATGTTGGAAAGGAATTTGTAAGCTTCCCTTAATGGCTTTAAAGCGGATGGATAAATTTTCTACTAGAACTTAAGCCGACTTAGCATATTTGGGAATCATGGGTTTATGGATTTCGTTCAATTGCCTCATTGAGAGAGCTTAGCATTAAGGTTTCTTAGAATAAGCATTTTTCCTAAATAACGTGCGATGCTCCGATTGGCTACGCAGGATCGCCTCAGCCAATAGTGTTTGAGCTTGCCCCTCCTTGAATTGGCGAGTTCGTCTCGCTGTAAATTCAGAGTTAGTTAGATTCAGAGCCTCGAGGAAGCAAGTTCAGCTATGCTTTGTGCTAGTTTGCGTTTCGGTCTAACTCCCTGGTAAAGTCGTTTCCAGGTTGTTTTGTGTTACGGTGACGCGCAATTCGCTATTTTCGCGTGGCCAATCCAAGCGTGTCACAACAGTTGAAGCTTTTGTAAAAAACCATCGGTCCATCAGTGACGTTTGTAATCGTTGTTACTCAATATACTCGTGTTTGTTAAGTCTTGTTTCACTCCAACAACTAACTGAACCCAAGTTAGGGTTATTAAGTGGCAGTTCCCGGCAATCCCATTGAACCGGAACTCGCAGTGGATTAATTGGGGGCCCCATTCGTGGAAGCCTCTTATCAAGTTAATCGTACAAAAAACATTGGTCCTTCGAGCCGGATGTGGAAGAAGCTAAAAAACGCGAGTGTACAAGTTTCCAGTAGCTGGTGGATGCAATTGCTCCAACATCGTTTCGTCGGAGAGCGTCAAGAAGCTTCGCCAACACCAGGAAATTCAACCATCGAGAGCTTACACCGAGTCCAGGTCCCACGTCAAGCGGCAGCGATCGGCAGCGGGTTGGTTTTCTGTTCGTCAAGAAGTTACTACGTTCTCAAATCAAAAGTAAGTCCTTTTCCATTACACCTTCGTTTAGTGCTGTTTTTTGCTTGTGTCAGTCATGGTGGAAACTCGTTCGACATCAGCGGTCATGTCGGAAACTCGCACTTTAACCACTCGTTGCAAATTCATAAAAGCCCAAGTAGATCGTTTCAAAACTCTATTTCATAGAATTTCTTCGTCCAGCCCCGTGAAGGCTCACGAGGTCGGCAACTTGTCAGAAGAGTTTAGTTGTTTCCAAAATTTGTTGGATGAGTATAAGAAGTCAATGGAGGGCCTAATGGAGGCCGACGCTGAAAACTTTGATGAACTTTTCAATGAATTTGACTCTTTTATGACTCATTTTAGCGAGATTAGTAGCGCAGTAAAGGAATTCTTATCAAAAAATAAGATCAGTTCGGGTATAAAACCGAATGTAGGTCAAAATTCTTCGCAAAGTGGCCCTTCAGGAGAGCTCGCTGGATTAAGATTACCACCCTTAGATTTGCCTTCCTTTTCGGGGAAATTCGAGAATTGGGTTCAATTTCATGACTCCTTTACGTCGCTTATTCATAACAACGTTAATTTGACCAACGTTCAGAAATTTTACTATTTGATTTCTTCCCTTAAGGCAGAAGCTGCTAGTTCAATCTCGTCGTTAAAAGTTACCAACGATAACTATACCATTGCTTGGGACATTCTAGTCAAGCGATTTGAAAATAAGAAACTGATCGTAAAATCAAACATAAATGCGTTATTCAGTTTAGAGAACGTAAAAAAGGATTCACATTCGTCTGTTCAAAGGCTGCTCGATAGTGTAGTTAGAATTTTGGAAATTTTAAAGGCGTACGGGGAACCCACAGTCGACACCATACTAATACATATCATAGTTTCGAAGCTCAGCTCAGCAATGCAGACTGACTGGGAATTATGCAAACATGCCGGACAATTTCCTACTTTGCGAGAGTTGTTAGATTTTTTAGAGAGCAAAAGTCACTTATTAGGTTCGCTGGAAGCTGCGAAAATAGGTTCGAGTTTGGGAAATCAGGGATCCGAGCAAAAAAGTCATGCACGCGCTCATGTAGCCAGAGAGCAAGGTAATCACTCTTGTGATTTTTGCAAAAATAGTAATCATTCGATTAGCGCTTGCGAATCATTCTCAAAATTGTCGGTAAACGCTCGTATCGAAGAGGCGCGTTGTTTGAAATTATGCAACAATTGTCTCAAGCCCGGACATTTCGTGGTAAAATGCACATCGTCGAGATGCCGCGTATGCAGAAAAAAGTACCATACTTTACTGTGTTTGCGTCCAAAGCGCGACGCGCACGAAAATACTTCGTCGCCGCGTCCTGGACCGCCAGAATCCAGCAGTGACGCACGGGAGGTCGGGGCCGTCTCCCCGAGCGAGGCACCCGTCGCATCCGTTTCAGCAGCTTGTAGCCGTCCTGCAATCGCGGCGCCAGCGCAAGTTTTATTGTCCACGGTTAGCGTATTCGTAGAAGGATCCTCCGGGTCATTTTCCCGGGCAAAAGCTCTTTTGGACCCCGGATCCCAACTTAACTTAGTTAGCGCCGACTTGTGTCAAAATTTGAAAATTGAGAAACGAGGTAATATCACCTCACTGTCGGGTGTTGGTGCCAGGGCTCTGAACGCTGAATTCAGAGCAAACGTTCGAATCCGCTCCCGTAACGGGAAATACGAGGACATTTTGAGCTGTATTGTGTTAGACAAAATTACGGACCCTCTGCCGGCCCTTTCTTTCTCGTTGAGGGATTTGAAGATCCCACCAAACATTGTGCTAGCCGATTCAGATTGTAATACACCGGGAAAGATTGATCTTTTATTAGGCGCGAATGTCTTTTGGCAAGTGCTCTGTCAGGGACAGGTGAAATTGGGCCCAGAGAAGCCATTCTTAACAAAAACTCTTTTTGGTTGGGTTTTAGGCGGAAACATGAACATCGAAAATCGAGCGCTCATGCTTTCAAATAGAGTTCATTTAAGTGTAGCCGGCATCGAGCACGGCATTCAGAGATTTTGGGAAATCGAGGGGGCTTACGGTTCATCAGGCCGACTCTCTGCTGATGACAAATTTTGCGAAGACCATTTTCAATCGACTACGAAACGGGCGTCGTCGGAGCCGCGTAGGTTCATCGTGAGCATACCTTTCAGGAAAGATGCTCCATCGCTGGGAGACTCGCGCGGTATAGCGTTAAAGCGTTTCTATTCATTAGAAAACAAATTGTCAAAAAATCCCGAGTTGAAAACCGCGTATTCCGCATTTCTCAAAGAATACGAGTCGCTTGGTCACTTGAGCAAGGTGGACGACGAAGCGAGCCTTCCTCATCCTAGGTTTTATTTACCACATTTGCCAGTCATAAAGGAGGACAGTTCAACGACCAAACATCGCGTTGTTTTTGACGGCAGTTGTGCGTCCTCCTCCGGAGTATCGCTTAACGACCTTCAACATAAGGGCCCAGTGGTCCAGCAGTCGTTGTTTGCAATTCTTTGTCGCTTTAGGCAATTCAAGTACGTGCTGAAAGCAGATTGCGCCAAAATGTATAGGCAAATTCTCGTGGACCCCTCGCAGACGCAATACCAATTAATTTTATGGCGTGACGACAAAACCTCAGCGGTAAAATGCTTCAAATTATTAACGGTCACCTACGGTACTAAATCAGCCTCGTACCTAGCAACTAGGTGCTTGATACAAATCGCCCAGGAAATCGAAGCATCGCTTCCAGAGGCCTCATTAAGAATTAGCCGGGATTTTTATGTAGATGACCTACTGACTGGTTTTGAAAATAGGGCGGAAGCCATAAAAACGCAATTCGAAATTAGTAGCGCTTTGTCGGGGTACGGGTTTGAATTGCGAAAGTGGGCATCCAACGACAGTGAAGTAGCTAGCGCCATTGGTGTAGATCGCGGCAGCATGGAGCCCATTTCTTTGACGGAAGACGCCACGGAGAAAACTCTCGGCATTTTTTGGGATACTCGGCGGGACGTGCTAAGTTACAGAGTAAACCCTAGCTGTTGCAAATCAGTTACCAAGCGGGCTATACTCTCTAGTATGGCTTAAATATTCGATCCCTTGGGACTACTTGGTCCAAGCGTTCTAACTTTGAAACTTCTCGTGCAACGGCTTTGGCAGTTGAAGTTGTCATGGGACGAAACGGTGCCCATGGAGATGCGCTCCAGATACGACGAACTCCATTCTTCATTACGCTCTTTGGGCTCGTTGGCAATTCCGAGACGGGTAATTTGCGATGACATAAATTCGATAGATCTCCACGGATTTGCGGACGCGAGTTCTGTAGCCTACGGGTGCGCCGTGTATATACGTTGCGTTGACGCGCGCGGTAATGTCACCACCAATTTGCTTTGTGCTAAGTCAAGGGTCGCTCCATTAAAAACAATATCCTTGCCTCGTTTGGAGCTTTGCGCAGCCTTACTGTTGGCTCGTTTGATTAAAACTATACTCGATTCCTCCGCATTTAAATTTGACCGCGTGTACTATAGGTCGGACTCCACCATAACTCTGCACTGGATAAATAAGGATGCGAGTAATTGGAAGACGTTCGTCGCGAACCGGGTGTCCGAGATTCACGAACTAAGCAATAGGGAAGAATGGTTTCACGTGCGTACAAATTGCAACCCGTCCGATATAATTAGCAGGGGAATGTTACCCCAGGAGTTACTCAACTCACGCTTGTGGTGGCACGGGCCAGAATTTTTGTCACAGGCGGACTTAAAACCCCAGCCCGTTAAAATTGATTTGGGTGAGCTAGCAGCCCAAGAGTCGCGCCCAGTAGTGGCCACTCTTCACCATCGCGTCCCAGAATTTGAACTTTTCAGGCGCTATTCCAGTTTTACAAAATTACAGCGCGTAGTCGCGTACTGCCTGCGTCTCGCGAGAAACAGAAACACCGAAACGCGCTGGTCGGGACCTCCAGCCATTGACGAATTGGAGGACGCGACTCGCCGCCTGATCAAAATTGCCCAGGCGGAAGTCTTTTCCGGAGAAATAGCAGTTTTGTCTAAAAAAGCGCCATTGCCGAAAAATAGTGCGCTGCTTTCTCTAAACCCATTTCTGGACGATCAGGGCCTACTGCGCATGGGCGGCCGTCTAGAAAACTCCAATCTAAGCTTTGATCAGAAACATCCCCTTTTGTTACCAGCTAGTCACCCTTTGTCGTTGCTAATCGTGAAGCAAGAGCATTTGCGGCTCTTGCATTGTGGACACTCGGTGTTACTGGCCTCATTGCGGGATAAGTTTTGGATCGTGAGAGCCAAAGACCTAATACGTAAAGTAATACACAATTGCGTGATATGCTTCCGGGCCAAGCCTAAGATGAATGAACACTTGATGGGATCACTACCCGAAGCTCGTGTCACACCCTCTCCCCCTTTCAGTAATTGCGGGATAGATTACGCGGGTCCCGTGTTTATAAAAAACAAATCCGGGCGAGGCGCGAAAGAAGTAAAGGCTTACGTAGCCCTATTTGTGTGTTTAGCCACGAAGGCTATTCATCTTGAACTCGTGGAAGACCTCACGACGGAGGCTTTCATCGCATCATTGAGGAGATTCATCTACAGACGCGGTTTACCCTCCAACATATTTTCTGACAATGCTACCTGTTTCACCGGTGCCAGAAATCAGCTATCGGAATTAAAAAATATCCTGTCAGGCTCTAGTGAGCAATGCATAAGGGAAGAATTGTCGAAACATAACATTAAGTGGAATTTTATTCCGGCACGCTCTCCGCACTTTGGCGGCATTTGGGAAGCGGGGGTAAAGTCATTGAAATATTATTTAAGGCGAATATCTTGCAATGCAAAGTTAACTTTCGTTGAGTATTACACCATGCTGACTCAAGTGGAGGCGATACTAAATTCCCGTCCACTCTGTGTTCTCCCTACCGACGCCTCATTCCCCGAAGTCCTTACTCCTGCCCACTTCTTGATCGGTCGGAAGCTGACTTCGTTTCCGGAAGCCCAACTCCAGGGCATACCGGAAAATCGTCTCAGCCGCTATGGGCTGGTCCAGCGGCTGTCCCAGCAGTTTTGGGATCGCTGGTCCCGGGACTACCTCCACCTCCTGCAGCGCCAGCCTAAGTGGAAGTCCTCCAGCACGTCTCTAGCCCCCCAGGTGGGCGACGTGGTACTCGTCCACGACGAGGCATCTCCAAGCTACCGTTGGCCACTGGCAATCATTTCGGCCACATATCCAGGAGCGGATGGTGTTGTGCGTGTGGTGCAAGTGCGCGATTCCCGAGGGAATCTCCTGAAACGCTCGGTGCGTAAAGTGTACATCCTACCCAAAGACGATCATTGCGATCAAGGGCAATAAACATTGACTTTGCTCTTAGTTGGTAGTTTTCGCTAATTGAACATTTTGCTAGGTTTAGTTGTTTCTTTGCTTGTATTCATGCTAGTTGTAAGTTATCTGTAAGACTCTTGGATTATCATCTGTCATTAGTTCTTGTTATGCATTTGATTATTTTGTAGTGTTAGATTTCAGTTTAATTTTGGGATTTAATCACGTCGTGCCATAGTCGGCACTTCGGGGGCGGCATGTTTGATTCACACAGATGCGTGCATCAAAACCTTTTTGATTATAATTAATCACGTAATTCAAGTCATAACTGTTTTATCTCATTCAAAGGTCGTGGTAAAGCCAAATTTGCATCTTGCCGTATTTGTTTGCCTCTGTTAATGTTGGAAAGGAATTTGTAAGCTTCCCTTAATGGCTTTAAAGCGGATGGATAAATTTTCTACTAGAACTTAAGCCGACTTAGCATATTTGGGAATCATGGGTTTATGGATTTCGTTCAATTGCCTCATTGAGAGAGCTTAGCATTAAGGTTTCTTAGAATAAGCATTTTTCCTAAATAACGTGCGATGCTCCGATTGGCTACGCAGGATCGCCTCAGCCAATAGTGTTTGAGCTTGCCCCTCCTTGAATTGGCGAGTTCGTCTCGCTGTAAATTCAGAGTTAGTTAGATTCAGAGCCTCGAGGAAGCAAGTTCAGCTATGCTTTGTGCTAGTTTGCGTTTCGGTCTAACTCCCTGGTAAAGTCGTTTCCAGGTTGTTTTGTGTTACGGTTACGCGCAATTCGCTATTTTCGCGTGGCCAATCCAAGCGTGTCACAACAGTTGAAGCTTTTGTAAAAAACCATCGGTCCATCAGTGACGTTTGTAATCGTTGTTACTCAATATACTCGTGTTTGTTAAGTCTTGTTTCACTCCAACAACTAACTGAACCCAAGTTAGGGTTATTAAGTGGCAGTTCCCGGCAATCCCATTGAACCGGAACTCGCAGTGGATTAATTGGGGGCCCCATTCGTGGAAGCCTCTTATCAAGTTAATCGTACAAAAAACAGCCATTATCACCAAGTCATCCGCATACAACATCTCAGATACGTAAACTTGTTGTAAATTATAGACCCCTACTCTTGCTGTTTTTAATCTGTGTCTACATGACTTGTATAATTCATCCATTAATAGGATAAACAGGAGTGGACTCAGGACTCCCCCCTGTCTGGCCCCTTTGGTTGTGACAAATTCGGTTGAGGTCAGGTTATTGGTTTTTACTACATTTCTGGTGGTTAGGTATAAGCTCTTGATATCTCTCACAAGCGTTCTATTAACTCCTCTATTATGCAGTATTTCCCATATTTTTTCTTGAGGGCAGCTGTCGAATGCCTTACTAAGGTTGATAAAGCATAAGTATAATTTACTATTGTGAGCTGTTGTTTTCTTGACTAGTTGCCTAAGGCTGAATATTAGGTCTATTGCTCCTCTTTCCAGTCTGAAGTCGCACTGATTATCATCAATTGTTGATTCTGTTTGTTGTCTTAGCCTTCTCTCAATAATTATTCCATACACCTTACTAGCCACACTTAATATAGAAATACCTCTGTAATTCGAACAATTTTTTGTATCTCCTCTCTTAGGTATTGGTAGTATTATTGCTATTGTCCAATCTCGTGGTATCACGCCTGTTTTCCATGATAAGTTAATTAATTTATATAGGCGGGCTCTTGCTTCCGCGCCCATATATTTGAGCATTTCAGCTTTTAAGTTATCCTGTCCTGCGGCTTTTTCATTTTTTAAACAATATGGTGAAAATAGCAGTAATAATAAAAACAATGGGCAAAGAATAATAGAGTTTTGTTTGAATAATGATATGATAGTAAGTAATACCTTTTTTAAACATAAAGATATACATAAATATACCAGAGTCGGAACGAGAAATGAGAACCATTGTGGAATATGTTTAAAACAGTGATCAGAGAGGCAGCTGAAGAGGTATGTGGAAAAACGACAAAGAGACAAAACAACAGGATCACTTGGTGGAGCGGTGAAATAAAAGCTGAAGTCGGGGAAAAAAAGATATCATAGTAACAGGACTGAAGAAAATTATAGATTACACAAGGAGCAAAGAGTAATAGTAAAAGATAAAATCAAGGAGGCGAAACAGAAGACGTGGGAAGAACTAGGAAATAGGCTAGAAAGAGACAGACAAGGAAACTCAAAATTCCTTTACGGCACTTTAAAAAATCTAAGAAAAGACAAAAACCGGGGATTAAAGTACATAATGGACAAAGAGGGCAATTTAATAACAGACAGTATAAAAACTGTAGAAAGATCGAGGGAGTATTTCTACGAGTTGCTAGAAGGAGACATAGAAAGAGAAAATTATAATAATGAAATCAGTAATGAAAACGAAGTACAACAAGAAGAAATTACAATAGATGAAGTAGATGCAGCTGTCATAGACTATATTTCTAAACCTTAAATATACATTTAACGTAAAGATAATTAAAAAAAGTATTATAATTAAAGAAAGAAAACAATTTTCCAACAACCATGTTTAGTCAAAACAAATAAATAATGTAAATAAACTATGTAAAAATAAATCAATTTCATCTATTACTATACATTAGCATTACATAATCATTATAATTCAAATAACTTAATCAATTTTTCGTAGTTATTATTCAAATAAATTTTAGATTCCACACTATACTTTTTAATATTAACAATATGTTTAATATGTGATGGTAATAAATTATAAAATTTTGGAGACAAGTAATTCACCGATCTCTGAGTAACGTTAAAATTACATTTGGGAAACTACAAACGTTTCATTAAATTGTTTCTTGTACCATATTAATGGGAAATAAACAACTTGTTGAATTCGCGTTTTTTATGTGTATATTGGACAAATTGTGGTACCTGTAAAACAATATAGTGGGATGTCGTCTTTCTTTACGATAAATAACTTTTAATATATAATTTTGCATTACGTTCAGTTGGCGAATTATAGTTTTACAAGCAGTACCTCAAACTAAAATCCCATACCTTAATAGAAATTCAAGAGCTTTATAAATAATGATAATGAAAGAAACAGGGAACAACTGGAAATCATTAGTAAGAAATGAGAACGAATGGAGATGATTTTAGAATTCATATTTAATTTGTTTAAGTCGTTTAGTAGCCGGCAGTACGGCTGAGTGGTGTTGCATTCTCATGGCACTTGTAAAAGTTAAGCTCCAGTCTGCTTGGTCAGTACTTGGATGGGTGAACATCTGGAGAGCGGGCGTGTGTTCTAGCTTAGACAGGCTCCACTACCTCAAGTACCTCCTGCGAATTTAAAAATGCACATACCCTCAGCGACTTGGTGCGCTCGGCATCTCGACAGTATGTAAACGGTATAAGGGGTTACAGATTATATATATAAGTCAGTTTAGTTTATAACTGAAAATACTTCTAAACTATTTTTAATGTTATTCTACATAAAATTCTCCCCCTGTGATCGGTGACCATTAAAAGCGACCAAGACAGTAATTAAAATTTTCACTGCGGAAAACATTTCAATCATTTTTTCATTCTAGCCGACATGCAAAAAGCGCAGTACTGCGGTGTGCAGCTCAACGAGGAAAAGTACAAGGCCTTCGTGTACGCCGTCAAGAACCACTACTGGTACCAGATGTACATCGATGACCTGCCCATTTGGGGAATTGTCGGCGAAGTCACGGAGTCGAACTACTACATCTGGACGCACAAGAAGTTCGAGATCGGCTACAATGGCAAGCAGATAGTCGACGTCAACATCACGTCCGAGGACAAGGTTCTGCTCACGCCTACCGCCAAGCTGGCCTTCACCTATGAGGTCACGTGGAAGCGGTCAGAGGTGAAGTTCGAGGACCGCTTCGACAAGTACTTGGACCCCAACTTCTTCCAGCACAGAGTAATGATATAGATAGTTTTCAATTGTTTTTTTTTTTAATAATTAACCTTCCTGCTGCTTATGGACCCGTTCTCCAAAATTAAATGATTGTATTTTTGTTATAATTAATTTTATGGTGTAATGGTTTTGTGTTAGGCTCTCCGTCCACTGGCCCGACGCGACTGCGATGCGACTACAACATACCTACAATGCAATCGCGATGGCAACTCGTGTTACACACATCAAAGTGTTTAATATAGCGGCTGAGCATACTTCTTAGCTTGTTGCGAATGGTATAACAATCAAGTTGGGTGTTGGTCTGTGCAAGTGGCCATTTCGAAAAATCAGCACCATCTTTGATTTCATTATTTCGAAAGACAATTCTTATTAAATATGTACTGCTTAAGTATATGAGGTGTCACTTTACAAAAATTTTATGGCTCTGAACATGTTAAAGACATAAAAAAAACAGTTCAGCAAAAAATGAAATAAACATACGTTTTGTTTCTGGATGGGGGTACTTTGCGTTTCCATTTCTGGTTCTTCGAGAAAAAGTCATTCTTGCATTTCGCTAAGAAAATAACATTTTCAGGGTACAGTAATAATTTTTTTAATACAAAATACTTACAAAAATCTGTCATTGACATTTTCCTCCAGTATCTTGTATACAATATGCAGTCAAAAGTTATATCGTTAATAAGAAGAATAATTGAATCGTGCATTTTATGATACAACTTTAACACAATTAATCGCCTCACGATTGACATTGTCTGTTGCGGGAAACTATTTTGTGCAAGTCGCATCATGTTCGCATCGCAGTTGCTTCAGTGTGCAGTGAAATACATAAACCCATACAACAATCTCCACGCGATTATCAATGAGTTTCTTGTCAGTTTCGTCGTAATCGCGTCGTCTCAGTGAGTAGACGGCCTTATCCTCAAGTTTATATTACAATATACAGGTTTTGGTTTTTGAAAAATGATTATCTAACTTATTTAAATAAAAAAAATACATTTATTTTTTTTCGGTACGCTTGTATGTGTTTTTACTAAAAGTGAATGTCAACGGGCATTAGTGTTACGTTTCCTTTGAACTACTAATGACTGCCTCTACTTTGATTGAGTCATTCGTCTGACTCCTTTCACTAGCTTCTAATGAGCGCATTACATAGGTTTTACGGGTCACACACCCATATGCAACAATATTATGTAGCGTATTTTTATATAAATCCTCAATACAATGCAAACAAATTACATAAAGGACGTCTCTTTCTAAAGGAGTTGGGATATAATTTAACCGAAATGTGCTGTACAAAATTTCAAGCTTTTGTTTGTCCTGAACACTTATATACATTTTGCAAAAGTTGTTGTGAATAATATAACCTAAATTAATGTTAATTATTATAGATCTAAAAACTATTTATATGCTATCACATTATTTACAATGCATACATATACAGGTTGCCTAAAATTGTACGGAACATGGCAAGTCATTAATTTGGAAAAGGTTCAAATACTACAGGGAAATAAAAAATAAACTTGATCACGGGAGCCATTGAAAACAATCAAACTTGCCTAATCTGTAGTATGCTTTTTGTTGACATAGAAGTTAAAATTCACTTTCGACATCTTGTTTAACTTATCCACCTGTTATTTTAACATAACCATAAATTCAAGGTATAAATTTGGTTGAAACGACATATTTTTGCATATTTATGTAGCTGATGATTAGACTGTTAGTCACATGAACTAATAATTTAATTAATTGTAGTTCAAATGTACTTAGTTTTATAAAGTGCTGTGTAGACAGAATTTTTCACAGGCTCCTGCGATCAAGTTTATGTTTGATATCATGTTACAGCCAAATACGGTTCTAAACGACAAAAACGACAATTGGTTCCAATGTAAATATGACACAATCAGTAAATTTAACCAAATTTGCAGCCCTAATCCCCGTTACGATGGGCTATAACACAAGGGTCCGGCTTTAGGGATGCTCAGCGAGAAGGGGTGGGTTTTTTACTACTTTAGGACTAGGGCAGCAATCCGGTAAACGAGCTAAAAGATGTTAAATAATCGAAACGCCACAGACTAAATCGGGAAAATCAGCAACACAGGTAGGCCCACTTTGAAAGTGGAAGGAAGTGAGCCCAACTTTCTACTTCTGGCTTGGCACAGTTTGAAGCGGTGACTGCAACAGCTGAATCAAACCTATCTTTCGTTACACTTGCTTACAATCGTCTGTTTCTGTACATCGAAACAAAACACAAATATATGCATGCAAACATTAATGAAAACCATAAGTAATTAACAATAAACTTGATTGAAATAATAAATAAGTAAATGGCAATGAACATGAAAAGGTTTGCTCGTTACAGTTAAAAATATATGCGAAAGGGGTTAGTCATGTTAAATGGCGACGTTTAAACTAAACATGTCAGTAAAATGACAACAAAGAACATGGCTACATTCTAAACAGTAATGACTTTAAATTCTGCACAAAGGAACTAAGTTACATGATCAAAATGATCAACAATCACTCTAATAGTGACGCAACGACAATGTTTACTTGAACTTACAATGCAAAACAACATATCTTCTTCTTATATATAAAAATCAATCGCCGTGTGTTAGTAATGCAAAAACTCAAGAACGACTTGACCGATTTGGATGGTTTTTCTTTTGTTGTGTTCGTCTTACTCCCGAGGTGGTTTAGCAAAAAAGAAAATTTGGAAAAATCTAAAGGGAAAGCCGGAAAATTGGAAAATATCGAAACTGAAACTGGGTTTTAGAGACAAATTATTTTTGGGCAGAACAACGTTTGCCGAGCCAGCTAGTAAACAATAAAACTTGAAGACTAAAAATTCATTTCAAAAACGGTAGTTTCTATTCGACATCTTACAATTTAAACAAACAAAGGCATAGCTTGACGGGGCAACACTTCAAAAAACGCTTTACTGTAAATGTATAGGCGGTACAACACTTAACAACTAACAGATACCTGGTGTAGGAATCCAGATGCTCGAAACTGATGCCCAATGCAGCTGTGGATCGCACCTCAGCTAATGCCACGAAAAGAACGACAAGAAACTACTGGAAACCACATGGAAGGGGCAGTATTCGAGCGAGTGTGACGGCATTACATCCCCGTAACGGGTACGAATGAAGCACTTTACGGTAAGCAGGTTCCATATGATGACTTTGGGCTTCATTACACTGGCAAATTTAACACATGGTTGAGAATTCCACTCAAAATCTGCTATGGCAGTACAGAAGATGCTAGCTTCACGACACGGAAAACTCGGCCAAACATCCATCAAATGACCACTACTACGCACTGGCTCTACGACAGCAACAATGTAGTTTCACAACTTACAACAATTTTGACTTATGCAGCATACGGCTAATCAAAGCCGACGCTGTGGATATTAACACCCCAACATCCCGGGACGATCCGAGTGCCGGCCACTGAGTGATTCTTCGGCCAACGATGCGCGGCACACGTGACAAACTCGTTTGTTGTTCCACTCACGCGAGAAAATTCCAACAAGGCAAATGCTTGTGTCTTCGGGGGAAGTTATGGACTGTCTGAACAACACAATTCTGCAAATGCGATAAGACAGATTGCAACACCCAGGCAGCGTGTAAGAACAAAGCCTAATTCATACCACGCCGAAATAAACTTGAATTGATCCTAAACAGCGTACAAAACGTTAGCACTTAAAATGAGCGGAAATAAGGATTGTATGGAGTAATAGTTTGACTACACTACTGAACTATAAACTTGGGCTTAAATTATGCGGGAAAAATACAGGAAAGCGCAAAATTCCAAAAATTGTTCTCACACTCTCTGTATTTGCCATAAGAGTAACCGAAATGGAAAATGCAATAATGACTTTGCTAGCTAGGGAACAAGTAGGTACAATAGCTACTTGTTGACTAGCTACCAAAGCATTTATTGCATTTCTGTTATGCTAAACAGTATTTGAACGTTTTCCAACTCATGGAATTGCCATGTTCCGTACAATTTTAGGCAACCTGTATATATTTTAGCACTATAGACCTTGTAGGTCTTTGGCCTATTGTATTATTTTCGCACTCTTTCTTCTATCCTTAGCGGTTTCCTCTAGTGATGGGCTTATTCGAATGAAAAATAACCGGTTATCCGGTTATTGAAATAACCTCTGTAACTCGGTTTTCGTTCCAAGTATTCGAATGAAAAATAACCTCTTCCTGATACATACTACGTGCCGTATCTCAGCGACTTGCGAGTGATCGAAATTCTGTAAAACGTCATTTATAACCATAAGCAAGGCAGATTGTACTGATTGACCCAAGTGAGGCTCGCGGCTGCTTGTTGATGTTATTAACACATTTGAGACTCCCAGTCGACCAGTTAAATTTATGGGGCCGTTCCTATTAAAGATAACGTTCTGCTGAGTATGAGATTTGCCGAAGCTGTGTTGGTATTAATTTATAACGGCCTAAATTTTTGCTTCGAAATGCGGTTGATTATGCCTAATAAGGGATAAACAGAAAGCGAAATAAGATTTTCCAATATCGTAACAGATTTATATTTAATTTTTAATAACGGAGCAGTCGGGACAAGAAGTGGATTTCGATTTTGAAAATTTTAAGTGTGCGTCCTTAGAACCGAGGAATGCTGAACGTAAATAAATGATGGATTCTAAAATATACCGGTATGATGTGCAAGCGAAAAGGGAAGGGTGACTACTAGAGAATTTTAGGAACTAAAAATAGATTCAATAGATACTTTGTATTCGCATATTTATAATTTCTTTATTATTAGACTTGATAGAGCTATTCTCAATTGTTTAAACTGCTTAGAAATCAAATAAAAATCATTTATACAATTATTATAATTAACGATTCACTGAGTTCCTCTGCTATCTGCAAGTTACGATGCCGATGCAGATGACGGTGAACTGCCAACCGGCAAACCGGCTGACTTAATCGAAACGAATCGAGAGCTAAAATTTATTCGAATGATTATTCAAATAATCATTCAGTTATTAATATTATTCGAATGCAAATAATTCGGTTATGAAAATTGTCGGGTTATGCCCATCACTACCTAGAATACTGAAATTGTGCATGCAAACACTGCCCACAATAAAAACCCAATAGTTTACATAAGAAGATATATAATCTGTAAGAGGACACAAATACAGGAAAATACATTTACATAAAACACACCAAGAATAAACGTTGCCAACGCATACACGTTACGCTGTCAACAATATAAACTTCTTACTGTAAATATCTACGGGCTAAAGCTGGTTCTATTCGCGTTGATACCTACTAAATATAGGCGAGCCTTATATTTAGTTACTACAGTTCAAACACAAACCGTGTGAAAAGGTTTAAGTCTCAAACACAAATTCCTTGAAGACCGGTTATTTGCAGAACGCGCGTGTAGCTATTTGCTGATGCAGACGTTTGAGCGCGTACCAAGAAAGTGTGAGTCAGCAGTGACGCCGAGCTGTATTCACTTCTCGCGCTTTCCCAAGTATCACAAGATTGCGTCATTTGCTTAATCTTTCGGTTTCCTCAATTTCACTGGTTCGTACAGTAAATGGAGGTAGTTAATTATAGTAACTAACTTGGCTTTAGTATTTCTGCCAGTTGGGCTCGGGGTCCGTGCTGTGTGCTACTTTAAAGCTAAAATTGCGATTTCTGGCTGTGTTGACTGGACCACCTCAGGGTTGCTTCCAAGGTGATGGTTTACTCTCGAAAACTGCACCTCAGCTGGCTTGTTAACATAGATTCACACGGTCATCTTTTTATGCACTTAATTTACGTGCGTAACTTCCCTTGGGTAATGTGCGCACGCTTCGGTCGCTTAATCGAGAGCGACTATCTGCCCCGGATCGCTGAATTAGGTGTGACTGCCAAGTTTTGTTTCTCCCCGCGCATCACTTGCTTTGTTCTATTTATAACTACAGGTCTTTCTTCACTTTCACATGCGAAACTTACAATGCATATTAAATTAATTAATTCATAATGAGGAATGCGGTTCAGTTTTATTACTAGCAGAATATGGGTAAATACCAGAGTATGAAATATATATATATACGGGACACGAATCGGCCCATTACAGTAGGAAGGTTAAGTAATTAAAGTGAGCATTGAAATTGCAAGTTCTGAATCGCCCACAAAGGGTTCTAGTGTATTTTAAAAGCACTTTTTTAAAATAGAATTTATATCTAGATCCATTGGTTCAGCATTTTCAACAGCTTTATGATGGTTATCTTCCTGGTGGGGCTGGTGTCGATGATCCTCATGAGGACGCTACGGAAGGATTACGCTCGGTACAGCAAAGACGAAGACATGGATGACATGGTATTGGTATTGAAATCTAATGTGCCTTTAAACTGATCCTTAATTATGTCGCACCTTAGGAGCGGGACTTGGGGGACGAATATGGCTGGAAGCAAGTGCACGGTGATGTGTTCCGGCCTGCCTCACACTCGCTCTTGTTCTCGGCCTTGGTCGGCGCGGGGCACCAGCTAACCACAGTAGTATTTTGTGTGATTATTTTTGCCATTTTAGGCGACTTATACACCGAGTAAGAGCGTTGCAACTCTAATAATTTTATTCTGACGTCCAATACTTGCAGGCGGGGCTCTCTTTTATCAACCACCATCTTTGTCTACGCCGCTACTTCCCCTGTAAATGGCTACTTCGGTGGCTCCTTGTACGCACGGATGGGTGGTAAAGTGTGGATAAGGCAGATGCTGGTCTCAGCGTTTATGCTGCCCGCCCTTGTGTGCGGCACTGCCTTTTGCATTAATTTTATAGCGATCTACTACCACGCTTCTCGGGCGATTCCATTCGGCACCATGGTAAGGCATTCAGTTGGTTTGGATCTGTGCTAATGCGTATTTAAGGTTGCAGTTACGTGCATATGTCTGTTCGTGATCCTTCCATTGACGCTGGTGGGTACTGTGTTGGGCCGGAACTTGGCGGGACAGCCAGACTATCCTTGTCGTATCAATGCGGTTCCGAGGCCCATCCCGGAGAAGAAGTGGTTTATGGAGCCGGGCGTCATCATTCTTCTTGGCGGTGTGCTGCCCTTCGCTAGCATATTTATTGAAATGTAAGTTTGTATTATTCTAATTTGATTTTGCTCAGCCTTCTGTTTAAATTAATTAATTTTAAATGTCTTTTTCAAAGTTATTTTAAATTGCACTCGTGGTAGCAGAGACGAAAGATAATTTGTATTTAGTGTAATCAGAGCATCCAATAATGAAAGATTGAGGGTAATAGGCAATTTCCGGTTCTTCGAACAGTTCGATATGTTCCTTATGCGTCCTGTGTCTCCACATTCCCCCTTCCCCCCTACTCCTTCCTTAATATTTTTCTTTCCCAGATTGATTTTATTTTTCGTTCTTCCGTAAGGGTCCATGTCTCACTGCCAAATGTAACCGCTGGTCTTAGAATTTTATATAATTTTATCCCTGCCGTTATTCACCTATCACTTTCTTTATCACACCCTACGGGACTAGTCAATTTTGCTCCTAATATATTTAGTTACTCGTTAGGTTTTTAATTTCCAACTATTTTTCCACTTGTTGCATCTGCAGCTATCAAATATATTTTCTCGCTGTTTATTCTTAACCTGAACCTTACTGCTTCCAGTCTTCTTGATACTTTTTTTAACTCTTCTGGCTCCTTATCTGACATCAGTGTTTCGTATTGTGCCTGCTATGTATGCAACTCTTTATACACTCGCGTTTCACAATGTTGCCTATCCTTCTGATTTAAAGCACACAACTTTATAGATAGCGCAGATTTTAGAATAAGTAAAACAACATTTGTCGCTAAGTACTAAATACTTAACACAACAATTGATAAAAAATCAGTATTTTCCAAATTAGAAAAGGAAATTACTTGAGATGACTCTTGTCTTCCGCGTGACCACTGATGGTACAAATAAAGGTGCGACCACTCGAAGGTTAATTGTTTTACCATTTCTTGATTAAATCTTTTTCTCACATCTTTGATTGTTTAATTTTTCTAGTCTAATCTTTTTTTCCTCTAAAATTTACTGCTTTTTTCTTTTGCGATATCCATTGTTTCAGGTTTATACAGATCATAGAGTGGTCTGAATCTGTCTGCTCCTCTGAGCTCTTTATATCGTTTATGCACTTTGTATGGGTTTCTTCAATAAGGATATGGACCTATATTTGGTTCGAGTTTTTCTGTCTGGACTTCTCCATAATGTGTATTTGTCTATGTCCATGATTTCCTATCCTACTGTACTATTAATTTATATTCCCCTGGGTTCACTAGCTTAAACAGTCATAGAAACATAAAACTATTAAGATCATCAGTGTGGCTAAGGCAAAGCTAATATTGTGCTAAGATTATGCATGCAAACACTGCTAGCAATAAAAACCCAACAGTTTAAATAAAAAGATATATAATCTGTAAGAAAAACTCTAATACATGTGCATAAAACACCAAGAATAAACGACGTCCAAACACATAGTGAAGCTGTCAACAATACTTTAATTATCTACGAGCGGAACCTGTTTCTGCTCGCGTTATTACATAAAAATACATGTAAAAACACACACTATTCATATAAAAAGACTACGCTACATGCATGAAAGCACCTTAAATAGTGTGCTAATGTTCAACTGTCGACGCAAACTAAAATGGCGATAGCATGAAATGTATTGGAAATCCGCGCACAAATACACTAAAGGCGAAGCTGTCCATTCTTTAAATACTATGAACTCTGCTTTGAAATGTTCAAATAAAGCACAAATGATGCAATGACTGCATACTGGTTGCGGGTAATTCCCCGTTATCTAATTGCCCACGAAGTTCATTGAAACAATTGACAAAATGTTGCAATCGCTTCCTTACTTCGTATTGCAGTTTTAACTAGCAACTAACCTTTAACCTTGCATTCGGTTGCTCCCAAGTGTCACTGAGCCTGGACAAGAGCGATGCCTCTGTGGCGTTACCTTTGGTGATGCTGCTCAGTTGGTTTGATGCATTCTAAGTCTCTGTTCCCACTCAGGAACTTCTTTGTGTCAGCGGCGAATAATGCAGGCCAACAACTCACTATTCTATGCACTTTAGTGCCTTTATTAGCACGCGTCGTATCTTGGTTAATGACGGACGCCACCCGCACCAGTCGCTACCGCGATTGTCCAGTTTCATTGCTCCCCGCGCATTACAGGCTTTGTTCTATTCATAACTCCACTGCTGGGAATCTGGTCCCTTGCAAAATCACTCTCACACGTGCGAGGCATACAGTGTGCTTGACTTAATTAGTTCATAATAAGAAATACGGTTCAGTTTTATAGCTAGCAGGATATAAGAAGAGGATATGATATGTATATTTATTTATTTTGGTATTCAGCCAACAGCCGTTAGGCCAATTATAGGCGTCGCTATACATTTTATGGGGACTTCTAACCCCACTAACGACTGTCATGATATTATGACATCAGGGACCAACTATATCCATGGCAGCCTTACCACGAGGCGCTGGAAGAAGCAGCCGTGGAACTCCCATCCAAGTTCTGACCAGAAAGAGCGTTGCTTAACTCTACTGATCGAACGTGAATTTTCATATACCCATTGAATTTAATGTTTTAATTTTGTTTCAGGTATTTTATTTTCACATCGTTTTGGGCCTATAAAATCTATTACGTCTACGGCTTTATGCTGCTAGTAGCTCTAATCTTAGTGATTGTAACTGTGTGCGTGACGATCGTCTGCACCTACTTCCTGCTGAATGCCGAAGACTACCGCTGGCAGTGGACCTCCTTTCTGGCGGCCGGTTCGACATCAGCCTACGTCTACATTTACTCCATTTACTACTTCTTTTTCAAGACCAAGTAAGTACTTTTAATAGCTCCGCAAAGTCATTACTAAAAATTCGGCATTTTATTTTTTCTGGAAAATTTAAAACACATCGGCGAATGTTTCAGGATGTACGGCCTATTTCAAACAGCGTTTTACTTCGGCTACATGGCACTATTCAGCGGTGCCCTGGGGATCATGTGCGGGACGGTGGGCTTCATCGGCACGAGTATATTTGTTAGGAAGATTTATTCAACTGTTAAAATTGACTAAGTGACTACCAGTGATTGTACATAGCTGTGTTACATTGTTAAACCTTAGTGGCTTCATGGAACACCCAGTATAGATAAAGAGGTCGTGTAATGGATACTTGATTGTTTTAAGGATGATTGTGTTGTCGTATAAGTTTTAAGTGATGCTCATTGTTCTATTTTTTGTTCGTGGTTTAATAAACCGTCTATTACTTTAATTTTGTTTGTATTGCGAGGCGTAACGGAGGACTGTATAGAGATATAGATGTATGAGTGTAGGTAAATTTTAAATGCGAGTTGACATTTGTTATTAGCGGTGAGTAGTCGATATCATTTCAGGATTCATCTCGGACTGTAGTTACTACTGGCACACAGTAACTTACCGGGGCGTTAAGTTGAGGTTGTTCTTTTGTGCACTTAGTACTACCATTAGTGATTAGTTTCATTTATCGTCTGTGCAAACTAGAGAGTGTAATTTTTATATAAGTAAATTATTGTACATAACTGTGTATATAACTGATACGCAATTGCGATTATGCTTGTTTACACCTTTACGTGGCGATTTGTTGGAAAATTATTTCTGGTTAATGTTTTTATATTTTGAAGATGTGTTGTGAGAGGACCTGTAACAGTAACTTCAATAAATTATCTATTTGAGTATGTAATGAATTGATTTTAAAATATAATTATTTGTGTTGGTTTGTGACTTTGGTATGTTTATTTAGGGGTGATAAGAGGTGCTCGAGTTTTAAGGCAAGTATAAAGTGAACCGTACGTAATAAATAGTTTGTTTTTGGTGTGGAGTGTAGTGCGAGCTGGGGAGGACGGAAGAGCAGTGTAGACAGCTGAGTTTGTTAATAGTGATAAGACTGTGGCCTTCGAGGAGCTGGTCCGGAAAGTGACTTTCACGCAAAAGAAGATAGGCAACCCAATATACAGATGGGTAACAATACTGTATAAATAATTTGTAGGCAACACACATAGCATCGCAGCTTAGAAGCAACAGAGTTTAGGAAAGGATAAACCATGGAAACATTGCTGGAGGATATCCAAGCTAAAATAACTACCGGGTTGCCTTTGAAATATTTGTTGTATGAGTAATATGTTGGTGGCACTGTAAGTCTATGCTAAATTAGAGGTTAGCAGGTTAGGTTTTGCGTCAGTCTGTGTCAAAACTGACGGAAAACCTAGCCTGATAACCGCGAATTTGACATAGACTTACAGTGCCACCAACATATTATTCATACATCAAATATTTCAAAGGCAACTTGATGGAAGAGCATTTATAATCACCCAATAGAATAGATACAAGGGCAGAACGGATGTGAAATATAGAAGTAAAAATAGATAACCTACATTAAGTAACAAATGACTTCCGGGATTGGACCGTGTCATGATTGAGATCGAAGAACTCAACGTTTCGCCCACTTTCGTAAGGGGCTTCATCAGGAGGAAAAAAGCAAAAAAGCACGGTAACTCAACGTGTTAACCACGCCAGAGGCGAAACTCTTTGCAAGGGAAGGGACAGAAGAGCACGGTAACTCAACGTGTGAACCACGTCAGAGGCGAAACTCGACTGACTATCGGAAGAAAAAAGGCGAGAATTTATAGGCAAGCGCCGTCGCAATTCAGCAAATGCCGTCGCGGTTCAATGGCGAAGGGCGGGTCGAGGTTTGGGTAGCCGTGAATGAAGGTGGCGATTGATGGCAGACTGTATAACCCTAGCACGGTAACTGTTATTCCTAAGAGCTTTCCGAATGTGATTTAATTCAGCGTGGATATCGGGTTGGGATAAGGAAACAGCCCGGTGTACAAGCGAATTGATAGCGGAAAGTTTTTGTGTAGGATGATGGTGGGAATCGGCATGTAGATAGCGATCAGTGTGAGTGGGTTTTGCGTTATACAGAATGACCAAGTTTGCTACTGGGTTGGCGAGAGACCTGTACATCTAAGAAGTCAGGTCTCGTTTCATCATCGGCCATCGCCGAACACCAACACGATACTGGTCATAAGCTCCTTTTTGATGAAACTTCCATCATCTGCAAATCCTCATTCCTCTTTAGCAGAAAGATTCGCGAAGCCATTGAGATTTTCAAACATTCTAACAATTTCAATCGGGACGAAGGCTTTCCCCTTTCTTCTATGTGGAAAATGCTAATTCCTAAGCCCCTCCCTCCGCCACTGAACCGCGACGGCATTTGCTGAATCGCGACGGCGCTTGCCTATAAATTCTCGCCTTTCTTATTCCGATAGTCAGTCGAGTTTCGCCTCTGACGTGGTTCACACGTTGAGTTACCGTGCTCTTCTGTCCCTTCCCTTGCAAAGAGTTTTGCCTCTGGCGTGGTTACCACGTTGAGTTACCGTGCTCTTTTGCTTTTTTCCTCCTGATGAAGCCCCTTACGAAAGTGGGCGAAACGTTGAGTTCTTCAATCTCAATCATGACACGGTCCAATCCCGGAAGTCGTTTGTTACCTAATGACAATGGCCGTGAAAGCCTCAAAAATCATCTAGATAACTTACAATTAGAAATAGAACAAACGAGACGAGAGAACAGCAAGTTAAAAAAGCAAAATAGGATGTTAGAAGAGAAAATGAAAACAGCAGAAAAACATTGGAGATATGGAAAGAGAAGTAAGGAAAAAAAATAGTAATACAGGGAATTTCCGAAGAGGAGGCTGAATCAAGTTTAGAATTAAATGTTGAAGAAGTAAGAAGATTAGGCAGCAAGAACATAAATAAATGGGGAGGAAGACCTGTACTACTAGTTGTATCCCTGAAAAAGAAAACAGGTGATGAGCAGTAAAAGAAAGCTGAAGAACACGAAAGTCTGGATTACAGATGACTTCCCGAAAACAGTGCTAGAAGAGTGCAAAGAATTGTTGAAGGGTTACAGGGCAAATTTAGTGTACAATAAAATAATCGTCAACGGTGATCCCTATACAGTGGAGCAACTAACTGAACTGGAATATGGAAATGATATGACAGGAGGCACTGGACAGAAACAATATTCAAAGGATAAACAAACAGTACAAACACGAAGGCAGAGAGAAGATGAAATAGACAAAGATATGACGAAGGCAGAAGAAGGCAAAAAAGATAAAAAGAAAAGAAATAAATATTGGGCACAAACAGTACTAGCGCCTCCCAAGAAAATGGAAGAAAGAAAAGAAAAGGAAACAAGATATGGTATAGGAAATAAGGCCTCAACAGCAGAAGAAGTTCTAAAAAAGGACTTACAGAAGATTACAAACACCAAACGATATCAACAAGAACAAGAATAAAAAAAGTAACGGAAACAAGAAGCTGGACAGAAATACAGATGACTCACGAAGAAAAAATGACAAAGAGAGGAAATAAATGAGAACAGGCGGAAAGATTCTCTAACAAACAAAGGAAAAGATTATAAAAAACAAAAAATAATAGATAAAATTGTCACACGAAACATAAGAAACACAAAAGAACAAGAAGAAAGGAAAATAGGCAAAGAACAGAAACAGAAACAAAAAATAAATATAGGAGCATGCAACATACAAACGATAAGTGGAAATGAGCAAGAAATAATTGAAGAAATGAAAGAAAGGCACGGGGAGCATAGTTTTAAACAATTCCTATACACTAAAGGTACTCAGAAGTTGAAATAACCGAAAGAACTGAAGTACTAGCACTGTTAATAAACGAAGAAATAGAAGAGCAATTGTGGATTGGAAAGCAATAAACCCTAGGATTATTTATATGGATGTAAACCTGGAAACAAGCATAACAATACAACAAATATATGCACCAAGAGAAGGCACAGAAATACAAAAAGTAGAAGAATTCTATGAAACACCGCAAGAACAAATGAAAGAAGCACGAGAAAGAGATTGAGAAGTACTAATAATAGGAGATTGGAATGGACGAATTGGAAAAGATACAAACAAAGCACTCATATGCATGGGAAAGTATGGAACAGAAGAGATTATTAATTAAAATGAAAAGCGAATTCTTGAATTCTGCATAACAAACGATATGCAAATAGAGAATACATTCTACAACCACGGAAAAGAACCTCAATATACATACGAATCACAGGATGGAAAACATAAAAGTATAATAGACTATTATAACATACACAAAAACGTATGAAGGAAAAGTAAAAGATGTATGGGTCGAAAAACAAGCAGAACTAGAAATAGAAGAAGAACTTATCATAAAGGAAACAGTAAAACAGTATACAAACATACAGACAGATAAGCTAAGGGACTTGGAAACAAGCCAAAGATACCACGAGGAACTAGAGATATGGCTGGCGGAAAATTTAGAAGAAGTAAAAGAACAGTAATTAGAAGTAATTCGGAACAACTTCAAAGAAATAATAAATAAAACAGCTACAGATACTTGTGGGGCAAGAAAAATAAATGGAAATAGATAACATAGCAGATTGTGGAACAATGAAGTGAAAGCAAAAATAAAAGAAAAGGAAAAAGCATGGAAAAAATACATAATAACTGGCAACATAGAAGATAAAATAAAATACATACAAAATAAGAAATGAAGCCAAGCAGGAAATGAAAAGAGCAAAAAATGAAACCTGGAAGGAATTTGGAAGAGAAGTGGAAAGAGAATATGGCGCAAAAAAAAGCAAGTTCTGAAAAACAATTAGAGCACTGAACAGTAAGAAACACGAGCAAATATGGAACATAGAATACAAAAATTCAGCACTCAAAACGGAAACAGAGGAAATACTAGAAGTGTGGAGGAGATTTTATGAAGAGAAATTCCAAAAAGATAAAAACCTGAAAACGAAATATGGCAAGAGGAAATAATGCGGACACTCAAAACTTTAAAACAGGAAAAGCAGCAGGGAGGGATGAAATAGCACCGGAATTAATCAAATGGGGAGGAAGAGAAATGATAGAATGGATAGCACTAATATTTAAAAAAGCTTTGATAAATAATATAATACCTAAGGATTGGGAAAAGCATGTAATTATACCTTTATATAAAAAAGGAAAGAAGAATAAATGTGAGAATTATGGGGCCATTTGCCTAACCTCAACGTTGTTCAAAATGCATACATACCAAAATAATAGAAAACAAACTAAGAAACGAAGTGACGATGAAACTAGAAGAACAAGCAGCGTACATGAAAGGAAAACAAACACAGGATCACATAAGCATAGTAAGAAGGGTAATAGAAAATGCAACGGAACTACAAAAAGAATTATATTTAGTATTTGTTGATCTGAGAGCTGCATTCGACACAGTCCCAAGGGTCAAATTATGATAAGTACTGCCTGGAGGAAGTGGAAGTCACGGAAAAACTCAAGCAAGTAATTAATAGCGTATACAAAACAGTAAGAGGAGAGGTTAGGATAAAACGGTAGTACTCCAGAGAATATGAGATGCAGAGGGGAGTTAAGCAGGGAGATAACCTGAGCCCTCTGTTATTTATCATTTACATGGACAAAATCTTGAAAATGTTCAAGACAAACATGCCCAAAATAACAGCTGGGTATAGAGAGCTGTGCCCAATTCAACTACAGAGCATGCTATATACAGATGATATAATAATTATAGGAGGCAGCCGAAGGAATATACAAAAGACACTAAATCAATGGGACAAGACAATAACAAACATGGGTATGGAAATAAACAAAGGAAAAACAAAAGTTATGATAATTAATGGAAAACAGGACCAATAAAATATCAAGTGCGGTGAAGAGGAACTAGAACAAGTTTCCACAATAGATTATTTGGGAACAAAAATAAGCGAAAATGGATAAACTAACACAGAGATCCTAAGTAGAACAAGGAAAGCTACACAAGTATTTTATCAAATTAACAAAACAATATTAGTAAAGAAGGAAATTAGTGCAAAAACCAAAACAACAGTGGCAACACTACATGAAAGTAAGATAACCGCAACAGAAATGAAGTTCCTCAGAAAAATAACAGGAAAAACAAAAAGAGACAGATGCAGAAATGAAGGCATAAGAGGAAGCATACAACAAAAAGCCAATTACTTAAATAATAGAACAAAAACAACTGAAATGGTTCGAACACGTCCAGAGAATGCAGAAAGAGGCACTAACTAGGAAAGTAGCAGAATCCAAAAGACGTGGAAACAAAGGGTAGAAAGACCGAGCAAGAATATGGACCTAAGAATAGAAGAATTGGCAAAGAAAAGGGGGAAAACAATTAGTCAACTAAAGCAAATGACAAAAGATGGGAAAAAGTGGAGGACATGGGTGCACACTCCACTATAGCCGACCCGTAAGGCATAAGGCAATAGATAAAGAAGAAGTGTTGGTTAGTGAGTGCAATTAACTACTAATCCAGTGGGTTGTGAAAAATTCTACGTATTCATAGATTCGAACCAAAGATTCACTTAACACCACCATTGGTACCACCGTATCTAAGGCAACGTTGCTGGCACACTGTGCATCCGCTCTCACGCCAAATTTTAATATCTGTTCTGCAGCGAACATAGTATTGTAACGATTTGAAAATGGCCCTGCAAAGGGCGCCATGTAACGTTTAGAAAAGTCTTTGCGAAGGCGTTCTAGAATTATATCTCGGGTAGCTCAATATGAGTCAGGATTCGCTCAAACTCAAATATATGCGGTTTAAGAAAAACACAGTGTAATTACCATCAATATATTGTTGATAACTAATTTACAAAATAATCGATAATTTTAATTAAAATAAAATGTATATTAACAAAATAATAAATTCGTCTGGGGTCGTTTTGCTTAGGTTTTCTGTTGTTCCGCAACCTATATAGCAGAAAAACACGGCAGGCTGCTTTGTCCGGGATTGAGGGAATTGAGCCGAGTATATATTTTGTCCCTGTATAGCGGATGCCCCACAGCGTAGCCTTGGAGGTAAGCGGTTTGATTACATTTCGGGGTCTACAAATATGCAGAAATTAAAGAGATCTAACAGATACCTGTGACTCCGGGGGTGAGCTAGGGTTGGTGCGGCTGGTGATCGCTGTCCCCAGAGTGAATGCGCCATAGAATTCTCCAGGTGAAATTTGGGATTGGTTGTGAACTCCGTCGTACTATACAGGATCCTAATATGGACAGAAAGTATAAGTATGGAAAGCTACAAGAAGAAGCTAGAAGGGGTGCAGAAAAGGATCGCTATTCGTATAGCAAAAGCCTACCGAACAGTCTCAACAAGAGCCGTTCAGGTGGTGTCAGGCGTTATCCCAATACACTTACTAGTGAGAGAAAGAGCCAGAATAACGGGCAACAGCACAAGGGCAAGTCTAAAGGAAGAGAGGCTGCATTACACAGCTGGCAGCAAGAATGGGACAAAGATAAAAAGCAAGGAAGGTGGACCAAACTAGTAATCCCACGAATACAACCATGGCTCACCAGAAGCCACGGTAATATTGGATACCACTTATCCTAGGCTTTGCCTGGACATGTCTGTTTCGAAAGCTACCCTCACAGAATCGGGAAGAGACGAGGCAACTAGTGTACGTACTGTGATAAGGTGGATACACCAGAGCACACCATCTTTAGTTGCACAAGATGGAATTGGCAAAGAACGACTTGCCAAAACAAAATAAACGTTGTGTTAACCCAGGACAACGTGGTAGACCAAATATTGATAAGCGAAGAAAACTGGACAGAGATAAACAAAATGATCAGTGAAATCATTACACAAAAGGAGATTGATGAAAGAACGGCACAACAACAAGCATTACATACAGTTAATAAAAGAAATAAAGCGAACAGAATGACGAGGATGAAGAATGGGTTCGGCCTGCATGAAGTTATACCGAAAGGTGGTACCAGCAGATCGACGGTATTAAGGAAGGGGGTTTTTAGTCGGCACGTGTCTGGGTCGCCTTCTCAGGTGAATCCGACACGCCGAAATAAGCACGGTGCATTTAAAAGATTCTTCCTCACTACTAAAGAAAAAGTGAAATTTGCCGATTTTTAGCCGGGGAAATGCATTTGACAGCTCGGTCTTTGCGTGCAGCAGGATTTTCCAAGTTCGGGGCCAGGTCGCTGGTTTCGGCTTTGGGCTGCAGGAAGGCGACGCTGGACGTATATGGTTGTCCAAACAGATAATCTAATTACGGCGATTATTTTATACGCACCGCTTTCAGGCAGAATGCACAATAGGATTCGTTTTTTTTTTTTTTTTTAAATAAGTATAGCCAGCTCAGCGTTATTTCGCTATACATGGCTGTTATAACTACGTATATTAGGGTGTCAGTAAGTTAGTTAACGGCCATAGCCTCACTACAATGTTTAGTTTTGTAATATAACTTCGCTAGATTGTTTCACTGATTTCTCACGGTCACACTGTTTTAGCTAATCACTATTGTCAGAGCTACTTTGAGATGAGAGAAGTGTATCCTGAGAAAGTCTTCTTTTGAGTCTAACATGTATACCGTAAGATGGGGCTACTTTGAACAGCGGGGTAGAGTCCCTGTATATAGGTTACTAAGAGTTGGGCAAACACCGGGATACATTTTGATTGGTTTGGATCACTTTTTACAAGGCATGTGTGATAAAAGTGCCGTTTTTACATATTTTGTACATGTCACGACCGATAGTTTAACACATGCTAATCTAAATCTTAACTAAATTAGCCGTATATTTCTAATAGTCGGTACTAAAGATCCTAAGAATGATCAAAACTCTCCCATCGAAGGCAAGTTAGCAAGGTTGGTTCCCATAACCTCTTTGTTCGACATATGTCAAATATCTAATTTGGATCAAAAATGTATGTCAAATCAGGCTGTTTGCCCAACTCTTAGTAAACTATATACAGGATCTCTACAGCGGGGTAACTTTGAACAAAAAGTTCCATTTTGTTATTTCAATTTTCCTATCTATCACAGATGTTGTTACTCTATGGTATTAGCCCTATCCGATAGGGGAATATATTTTTAACGGTTGGCGACACGCACGCATTGGCGCCGACGCTAATCCTAAATGTCATATGTCAGATTATAACCTTGAAATTTTTGTGTTTTTATAACAGTGGAATACTTTTGTTATTGCAGCGCAAAGCACAGCTGTAATCAGTGAAAAAACATTTTATTATTAACCCACATAATGTAAGTACCACATTAAAACTTTATTTGCTTCAATCCGTCTTGTAGTTTTGTTTAAATATTTTTTATTGTAATAACCTGCTCATTATAGTATAATTAAGGGTTACTTTGAACATGTTCAAAGTAACCTCTACACAGTGGCGGTGATATGCATAAGCGGGAATAAGCGTTGCTTAGGGGCCCGGGCCCTTAGAGGGCTCTGTGAGGGGCCCGATAAGTTCTGCATTCGCTTATTAAATATCTTGATATATTCTACTTCATTTGGGTATAGATTGATAGCACTGCAACGTCAGTCCCCACTCTCAGTTATCAGTCATCGGTGATCAGACTCGATTTGAGAGCTTTGAAAAACTAAGAAACATTTCTGAATTTTTAGAATCGATAAACGTTTTAAGAATGCAAGAAGCTGAACAGATCCGATGTGATTTGCTTCAGAATAAGTTTTCTGATGTCCTCAATAATAATCTCGCCATTCAGTTTGTGAACGCTATTTCCTTACTAAAAGAGGATTTAAATTATAGTATGAGTATTCCAGATTTGACAAGTTTATTCCTACAGAAATATAGTGTTCTCGAAAGCAATTTTGGCTAGATTATTACTTTATTGATTTTATTCTTGACTCTCCTGTAACATTAGCCACAATAGAAAGATCATTTAGCAAGTTGAAAGTAATAAAACATTATTTAAGAAATTCTACGAGCCAAAGTAGGCTACATAACCTTTCGGTTTTGTCAATTGAGCAAAAAGCATCGTCTACGATAGGAATCCTGTTGTGGAACAATTTGCTGTCAATAAGGCCAGAAAGATACATTTTTTATTTCTGGTCAATTTATTTTTACGGCGTTTTACAGATATTAATGATACAAATAAATATTAAGTAGGTATTTGTTACCTATTTTGACGCGGGTTCTTAAGATTTTACTTGAATATTATTTTATTTTACTAGTGTTACCTAGGTAGATATTTATCCATCAGTTTTCTTTGTATTTGTGCCTATACCAACTTGAAGATTTTATTTAGTTTTATATTTTTAATTGATATTTTATTAGGTATGTTAGTTATAAAATGTGTTTGTTAGCACACTCTATTTCTCTTGGTTATTATTTTTTTGTTAAACGTTTACTTTGTATAGATACTATAATTATAAATATACAATTAATTAAGTATAAATATAAATATTTTTACAAAGGGGGCCATTTAAATATTTGCTTAGGGGCCCAAGGTGCTCTTGCACCGCCACTGCCTCTACACCTTATTTTTCTTTAGATAGAGTCTTATTCCTTATTGTTCTGTTACAGAATCATGACACGGGTCTACAAAAAGAAACTGGGTTGTCGGAATTATAAGAACTTTGACAATGAGACACTCGATAAGGCAATTGATGCAATAAAAACGAAGAAATTGACTTTGAGAGCAGCATCAAAAGAATTTAAAATATCACTAGGAACATTAAGCAATAAAATGAAGGGAAAGCATTTACAAAAATTTGGTCATCCCACAGCACTTACTGATGTAGAAGAATTATGTATCGTTAAATATGTACAAGTTATGGCCACATGGGGCTTTTCATTGGATCAACGTGACATACGCAAGTTTGTTATGTATTATTTGGAAAAGGTAGGAAAGACTGTCAGCATATTTAAAAACAACCTGCCTTCATCCGACTGGGTGTCCAGCTTTTTGAGCAGGCACAAAAATGAAATTTCTGTTCGGACATGTCAGAATATTAAAAACTCCAAAGCTTCTGTGTCTGTAAAGGTTATAAAAGAGTACTTTGACAATTTAAAAGAAAGTACGTTAGGAATACCTGCCACCCACATTTTTAATTTCGATGAAACAAATTTATCTGACAATCCTGGGACCAAAAAATGCATCTTTAAACGAGGAGTGAAATATCCAGAACGTATTCAAGACTTTTCTAAAAGTGCAATATCTATCATGTTTGCTGGCAGTGCATCAGGTGACATGCTACCAGCCTACGTAGTTTACAAAGCAGACAACTTGTGGAGTACCTGGTGTGAGAATGGTCCCCCGAAAACAAGATATGGAAGAACGAAGAGTGGATGGTTTGACTCCTGTGCATTTTCCGACTGGTTTGCGTCTGTTTTTGTGCCTGCGGCAAAGAAATTACCTGGCCCAAAGGCAATTATAGGGGATAATCTTTCAAGTCATTTTAATGATACAGTCATAAACCTTTGTGAAGAAAATGACATTAGATTTATTTGCTTACCCGCAAATACTACTCATCTGTGTCAGCCTCTGGACGTGGCGTTTTATGCGCCCTTAAAAAAATACTGGCGACAAATTTTAGATGAGTGGAAAATTAGTTTGAGAAGAAAGAGCAAAACTCTGTCAAAGGATGAATTTCCTGGGCTTTTAAGTAAATTATATAAGAAGCTGTATCCAGACGAAAATGAAATGTCTAACAATATGAGATCTGGATTTGAAAAATGTGGAATTTTTCCACATAATCCAGATAAAGTCTTAGAACGCTTACCTGACAACATGAAATGCGATAAAAATGAAGTAGAGCAAGCAACTTCCACTGCTGTTATTGAACTATTACAAAACCTAAGAGGAGTAGAACAAGTTGTACAAAAAAGAAAAAAGAAAAGATTAAATGTTGCCGCCGGAAAAAGTATTTCTACAGCTGATTTAGAACCTGAGAATGACGAAATTTTACATGCGGAAAATAACGATAAAGAAAATGAAATTACAGAAATAAAAACTTTGGTCGCTGATAATAGTAGCAGCAGTTCAAGTAGAAGTAACTCAGAAAGCGAAAATGAGTCCGATAGTGACTCTGAAAATGATAATGATAATGAGGACATAAATCTAGAAATTGGAAAGTTTTATTTGGCGAAATTTGAAGTCAAAAATATTATTAAACACTTTGTGGGAAAAGTAATTTCGACTGCAGAATTGAAAGATAAAATGGTAGAACTTTCTTTCTTGCGTCATTCGCGCAAAATAAATTACAAATTTTCCTGGCCACATGTCCCAGACGAAGGCAGTATTCCTGTGCATGAAATTGTGAAAGCGCTGCCAAATCCTATCGCCGATCGAAGAGGAGCTTTGATTTTTTTATCAAAAAACTTAAAAAAATTTTTGAAGACGTTGGAATAACCTTTACCTTATATTTTTTTTCAATTTAATGCTCCTGTATTATTGTTTTTTGTTTTTGTATGTAACATTTTCAAAATTAAAGTATTATGCCATATATATCAGCAAATTTTAATTTCAAAAATCTCAGGTTACAATAATAAATTTATTGAAGTATACGCTCGAGTTTAGGTGTTCAAAGTAGGCCTTAGAGTGCCATATAATTGAACATAGATTTAATTTTCATGTGTGTTCAAAGTAGCCCCGAGGGCGGGGTACTTTGAACACCCATATTTAATTAAAAAAAAAGTAGAAGCAATTATTTTATCAAACTCAAATTTTCTAGATTGCTTCTCCTACTTGATGCCCAAAATTTAGCGTTTAAACGATAAAAAAAAACTTAAGCCAAAAAAAGTTATTACAAAATGAACGAAAAAAATGTTCAATCTTACGGTACCTCTTCTTCCAGTGTTATACGTTCCTGCGCCAGTGCACTTGTTTATGTTATTGAAGTACTTTTTAGCAACGTCTTTGGTGAATTCTTGTATTGTCGGTAGACTGGCTTCACGATGTAGCTGAGTATTTCGTATGTACCACGGTGCATCAAAGATAATCCTTAGTACTTTATTTTGAAATGTTTGCAGCTTTTTTAGCTGTGTATTGGATGCTGCTGCCCAGACTTGGCAGGCGTATGTGGTTATCGGTCTTAAAATGGATTCATAAATCAGAATACCACACTCCTGTTTCAGCGTCGATTTTCTGTTGAGAATTGGATACAACATTCCGAGTCTTACGTATCCTTGATTTAATTTCTTATTAATGTGAGTGGACCATGTAAGTTTTTTGTCTAAATAAACTCCCAGGTACTTGACGGTGCTATCTGCTGGGTTCCATTCGATTTGTTTATAACACTCTGAACTTACTAATTATTTACTTATTTTCGTGCAATAAATAATTACCATTGTTAAAGAAATTTTCAACATATAATTTTACAGCCAGATAGCCAGATGCCAGGGTTCAGTCTGATCAACTCAAATATACAATCAAGTACACATCAAACAAAGCGGTTTATTTTATATACCTATTTACAGTTTAAAATAATAACTAAAATATTCCATGTATTTTCAAATAAAAGATTTGGATTTTGATGTATCTTGGGCAGGCTGGCGCCTACTGGGTTAGGCAAGCCACGATACTTCTTCTCGTACTTTCTCGGCGGCAGGACAAGGAAGCTCGTAGTTAGGAGAGCGTCCTCTACTCGGCTAAACTGGAAACAGAATCTAGTTTAAGTTTGTTTACCTTTATCGTAGGCTAGAAATAAAGTTATGTTTGCTTTTATTTCGGGGGTGTTGTGATTGAACTTGATGTAAGGCGTAATCCCATTACGTCGAAGCTATTCTACAGTGCCCGCAAAACCTCGTGTGATGCAAAACCTTGTGTGATAAGTGAAAAGACGGTAGAATTAAATATCATGTGTCAACTAATGACTTTTAAGCCAAATTTGCGTTTTAAAGCTGTTACTAAAATTCCAGGGGTTTCTAGGTAATAACTAGGGGTTTTCTAATTACGTTCTTCAAGGTGAGTAAAACCTCCTTTAAGCTACATGAATTACTTCTAGCTTAAAGCTAACCTCACAATTTTTGGTTTAGATCTCGGGAAGATTATGTACTATGAATTGGGGCACTGCGGAAAGCATGGGAAATCTGTAGGACGAGTTTCCTCCAGGTGAGTGAAGCTCTGAATCTTTACGGGTACGTTAATTACGGGAGTTTCGTTGCGGGCACTTAACCTCGCAAATGGTTCAAGTTTATGCACAGACCTGAGGGGCCTCGCTTTTAAAATGCTTTCTAAATGAATTACGTGAATGTTGTCGGGAAGCGGTTTCGAGGAGGTCTAAGACCCTTAACAGGCGTATATACAACGATCCACGTACGAGTTTTAGACAACACCGGGTTCGAAGAGTAAACGTATCCAAATTCCAGACAGGCATATAAACAATGATCCACGTCTGAATTTTAGACAAGATAACTCCTGAATTGGCTCGGCGGAGATCACAGGCATTGAAATCAATGTGCCACTTTGATCTTTAACAGGAATTCGGGGAATTCTGGGAAAGATTGGTTCTAAGACTGAAAGTCAAAAGGTAACTTTTCCAGTGGGTGCTACGTCTATTTATACATTACCCATCTCCTTCGTCTGTGCTGGAATTGGGGCGGGAATGCGTCGGAAGACGAACGCCCGTGAGCCCGCGCACCTCGATCGTTTCTTCGCCTAAACTCGCGCTCTGCGATGTTATCCTTGAATTGTGACGAAGTTTTGGCGGCGACCAAATTTGAACGCATTTTGAATCGTAAATAATAATTTCGGCCGCCGCTAACGTCACATGTTGACCACGAAGAGTGATGTTGGGTGGTATAATTGGTCTTCGCAAAGTAAAAATTTTTGTTTCGCATTTAGTGGAGTTTATGTTAATACACCATCTTTTGAGCCAGTTGCTGAGTTGATCGGCGCTATTTTGAAGTGGCTGAGTTGCTGAGCGTATATCGTGGTGTTGTGTTAATAGAACTGTATCGTCAGCATACATGGCAACAGTTGAGTTGGGAGGCTCCGGTAAATCGTGTACGAATATATTAAATAATATAGGACCCAGTATAGATCCTTGTGGAACCCCGGCACTAATCTTCCTACTCGCTGACAAGGTAGAGCCAATTCTTGCAACAAAAGTGCGATCTGTGAGAAATGACTTGATGATGCACAGTATATAATCGGGAACATTAGCCTTAACCATTTTATATAGGAGTCCGTCAATCCAAACGCGGTCAAACGCTTGAGCGATGTCAAGAAATACTGCTGCTGTGTGTAGCTTGTTTTCAAATCCGACTTCAATTAGCTCTGATATGCGGGACAATTGTTGCACAGTTGAATGTTCTTTTCGGAATCCGTATTGAAATGTCGGCAGTATTTGGTTTTCTGTTAGAAATTGAGTGAGTCGAAAGAGGATGGTCTTTTCTAATAATTTTGAGATTGTAGGAAGAAGACTAATAGGTCGGTAATTCTTCGGATCTTTATGGTTTTTTCCAGGTTTAGGAAAGAGGAGCACGTGTGCGTGTTTCCAGGTATTTGGGAAGTATCCAATTCTTAAACAGGCATTGAACAAGATTGTGATGTAAGTTGTCGCTTTTATGGGAAAATTTTTTAGGACTACATTTGGAATAAGGTCATGTCCAGGAGATTTTTTTAATGGAAGTTTGTTAATGTAAGATATAATTTCCGTCGGTGTAGTGGGAACTATTACCCCTGGATTGTTTGGGAAAGTAGTGTTTATTTCGGATATAACTTCCTCAGCAAATTCTTTGTTGTCACCGGAAATTCGTGTAACGAATGTATTTTCAAGCTGGTTTCCAAAGAGGTCGGCTTTTTCTTGATCTGAGGCATATGTCTGATTATTAACTTTAATAATAGGAATTTGGGGATGCTGTTTCAGTATTCTTCTTGTCGCTTGCCACATTGTAGGATCCCTAGGTTGTAAGTCACCGATGTAATGTCTCTACGTGTTTATTCTGTATGCATCTAAGGCAAATTTGACTTCACGAGTTGCCCTGTTTAATTGAGTTTTTATTAGAGGGTCTTTTGTTCTGCTTCAAATTCGTCTCAATTTGTTTTTATTATTTATGAGAGTCAAGATGTGATCTGGGGGATTTAGGTAATTCCTTTTACGTTTTTCCTGAATTGTAGTGGCCTGATTTATTGCTACAATTATTGCATTGTTAAGTTTGGTTATAGCATCATCAATGTCTTCATTTGATTCAATCGATGTTGGGCAGGTTATAGTTTGCGTCAGCACTTCTTTAAAAAGATTCCAATTTACGTGACCATTTATCAGTCTAGGTAAAGTCTGATTACTCATTGGAGAGTCGTTAAAAGTTATTAAGACCGGTAGAGGTGATCAGATTCTAGTTCCGTTAATACTACTTGCGATATTGGAGAGCAGAAGTTTTTAAGAAGGCAGATGTCCAATATATCTGGGCGGTGTTCTCTCCGGAAGGGATAGTGTGTTGGTTCAGTCGGTGTGGAAATCTGAATTGCGTGATCTGATATAAATGTGTGTAGCCTGTTACCATTTGGGTTGTTGCTATTACAGCCCCAGAGAATGTTCTTCGAGTTAAAGTCACCGATAGCCAGTGTTGGAGTGTTGCTTTGGAAAAGCGTTGTAATGTCCGATTCTTGAAGTCGCTGTTTAGGTTGTTTATAAACTGCAATCATGTTAATTCTATTTCTGTTCTTTAGGTCTAGCTGAATTGCTACTGCTTCGAGATTGATTAATGTCGGTAGCTCGTATGGATGAGCACTTAAAGAGCGTTTTATTATAATTGCGACACCTCCAGAAGCAAAATGGGTCGTGTGGTCTTGGCGATACACAATGTACTGAGGTATTTTGAACAACTCCCGTTCTGCTAAATGCGTTTCAGTTACAACCAGGATATCTATTTTATGCCTGGCTAGGAAGGCAATAATTAGGGATCTTTGTTTATGTAGTCCATTGGCATTGTAGTTTGCAATGATGAGATTGGATAAAACATGGGGTGAATTGTTATTTGCCATTAAGAAGGGAAGGAATGATTGAGAAAATGAACGATTTGATTTGTTCGTGATAAGGGGTTAGTAAATCCCAAACTGATTGGATTAGATTGGCGATGGATGGAGAACTTGAGGGATTAGGAGTAGGATGTTGTGAATCATTGGTAAGTGTGGGTTTTCCTGCTGCATGTGCGTATGTGGTAGTTGGTGTTACGTATTTATAAAAGTTAGTTGTTGTTGTGGTAGCACGTTGGGTGGGTGTTATCTTTCTGTTTGAAGTAACGTAGTATTGACAGCCTCTGTAATTAGCAGGGTGTTCTTCGCCGCAATTCACACATCTTGGTTTTTCTGATGGGGTTTTAGAACATTGTTTGTAATAGTGCATTCCAGTACACTTAACACATCGAGCCGGAAGATGGCAATAATTTTTGGTATGTCCCAGCCGCTGACAATTAGTGCACTGGGGCGTATCTCTGCTGCTGCGACGAGGCTCAACACTGATTATGCAGTAACACACATTGGTTAGTTTAAAAATTTCTTTAGCTTTATCGGTTTTTGTTAGTTCAACTGCGCATATGGGGATTGGTTTTTTATCTTTTTGTAATCTCGTAACTTTAAGAACTGGGAATTCTTTTGAAGAAAGATCATCTTGTATTTCTTTGGTTGTTAAGGAGATAGGAACGTTTCTGAGTATAACTGATAAATTTGAATTTTCGGGATTTCGAAAAGTATAATATGTAATTTTGTCTTTGTTTTTATCATAGAACTCAGTTAGCAAACGGTAGTCAGCAATATCTGTTAAGTTAATACGCAATTGAGTTCCATGATTAGTTATTGTGAACTCTTTCTTTATTGTGGATTTAATACCTGTAATTACAGCTTGATAATTGTTAGCACCTTGAAGAAATATCGGAGGTATTTTTCGGGATTTAACGGGTGATTTTTCTGAATCTGTACTAGTGGTATCTTTAGCAGGGTCAATGTGGGCAGGGAGATAATATTTATTATTGGCAAGAAGTTCAGTGCTATCGAAAGAGTATTTCTTATTCTCATTATCTGTGGATGGGGAGCTTATTGTTCGTTTATTTCCGTTAGTGTTAGTATTAGTGACAGCTGTTAATTGTACACCTTCCATAGGAATACTTGTGTTAAAAACTAACGTTGGTTCTTTGATAAACGCGTTATTCATTTTACTGCGGATAGGTTCAACAAAACAAAATTTATACAAAAGTTTATGTGTGCGGCCTGGCGTAGCCAGTGGCTAGCCGCTTTGGCGAATCAATTGCTCAGTACCGGTATAGCAATTATTGCAACAATAGGTAAATAATAAAATAATAAATAAAACCTGGTTTGAAATGATGGTGATAACACACAATTTAAACTATTTCACATGGAGCGCACAGATTATGTCCACTCGCGAACGTGGCTCGATGTGAACTAATAGGATTCGTACAGGTACAGTTAATGTTGGAGTTTTAATATTCTCGCTGCTTACGGTCGTGGGGCTTATGATAAACGGAAAATGCGTTTAAGAGACAGAGAGACGCTATCACATTTTAAACGCGTAGATTGCGGTTTCGGCTGAGATGTTTAGGAGACCGAGAGATGCTATCACGTTTTAAACGTCTGGAGAGAATTTGGGATCAGGAAAGTTCAAAGGCTGAAGTCGGGACTGGACAGGATCAGGACTGGTGAATTCAAGTGAAGATCAAATGGTTGCGAAGTCTTCTTATATACTCTTTTTAACCGCGTAATCAACACCGTGTAGACGGTACAGGGGCTGACACTTGGTTGGCTTTGCGCATAGCGGGAACGAGTTTGCTATCACTAGTTCGAACGCTGGTTAGATGCAACGCCTGATAACGCCTAAATTAGCGATTCAAAAATTACATACATTGTTTAATGTTCATTATATAAATTTATGCAGATGCTAGTGTTACAGTATAGGTCACGTACTTGTATCTGCTTCTTCATATTCCATTATCACACAGCGCTCCCAAAATTGTAGTACCTTTCCTTGAAAGGTAAGCGGTGATCTTTCATCATATTTGCCGAAGCCTATGATCTGTAACTATTATTGAGCATGACCGGTGTGTTATTTTAGCCAGCCATGTCAAATTTTCATGGCAGCTTCTATTTTTTTCATTAAGGTTTGATTGTACATTTTCCATGATTCTGCTTCATAGGAAAAATCGGAAAGTAAAATAACAATTGAAATGGACAGGCTAGAGACCCCTAACACTTTTGTTTTTACGCTACTTGGACTAGCATTAATAAAGCATTAAGAATGTAACACGGAATTTCCTGCAGGGCTGTCAGTTTCTACACAACTACCGGAAAGCCGTTGTAACAACTCTTCCATATCTGCTATTTATATAAAAATAATGAATAATGGCGAATGGAAAATCCATCGCAGAAGATGCTCAGGTAACGTTTATTGCACTCTGTGGTACCTTTAAGTGTTAAAAACACGCTCTAAAAAACATTGGTTTCCAAGTTCTGCGTCTTTGATGTTAAAGTGTATCGAAATTTGTATTTAAATCTACAAAATTGTTACACGGACCATGAGAAAATTTGAGTTGTTAATATATACAATTTACAACTACCAGTTCTAGCAATTCTTCATAGTCTAATGCCTTCTGAGATATCTTTATGTGGTAAAAACATTCTCTAAGTAAGTTTAGCTTGCAAATTGTGTATCCTAGTTGTTAAAACGTATTCGAGAAATTATTGTAGCATCCCGGAACCTGTACTTATACCTAGGTAATTGTTACACGGTCAATGGGGCAACTCAGGGATTTTAATAAACACAATTTGCAACTACTGGGAAGCCGTTGTAAAAATTCTTCCATATCTCCTATTTATATCAGAATGATGAATAATGGCGAATGGAAAATCCGTAGCAGAAGATGCTCAGGCTAACGTGTATAAGGAGTGTTTTTAGCACATAAAGATGTTGCAGAAGACATTAGACGTTTGCCTGAGGATCTCCTGAAGTAAATTTTCCATTCGCCATTACATATCCTTACGATATAAATACCAGACAATGAAGAATTGCTAGAACTGCTTCCAGGTAGTCGTAATTGACCATATTAATAACCCAAATTGCCCCATCGAGCGTGTAACAATTTCCTAGATTTAAATATAAAATTCGGGACGCTATAACTACATCTAGACGACACTTTAACATCAAAGACACAGAACTTGGAAACTAAAGTTTCTTAGAGAGTGTTTTTAGCACATACAGTTACCAAAGAGTACAATAGATGTTAGCCTGAGCATCTTCTGCAATGAATTTAGCATTCGCCATTATTCATCATTCTGATGTAAATTGCAAATATGGAAAAAATCCTACAACGGTTTCCCAGTAGTTGTAAATAGTACTTATGAATACCCTTGAGTTGCCCCATGGACCGTGTAACAAATACTAGGTATAAGTACAAATTCCAGGAAGCTACAATAACTTCTGGAAGGCGTTCTAGCAACAAGGATACAGAACTTGCAAGCTAAACTTTTTTAGAACGTTTTTAGCACATAAAGATATCTCAGAAGGCATTATACATTTGACTGATGATCGCCAGGGGTGAATCTTCTATTGGCCATTACATACCCTTCTGATATAAATACCAGACAATAAAGATTTCCGAGAACTGCTCCAGTTAGTCGTAAATTGGGAATATTAACAACCCAAATTGCCTTATCGAACGTGAAACAATGTTCTAGATTTAAAAATAAATTCTTAGAAGCTATAACAACTTCTAGGCGACACTTTAACCTCAAACACACAGAACTTGGAAACTAAAGTTTCTTAGAGAGAGTTTTTAGCACATGCATTTGCCAAAGAGTACAATAGACGTTATCCTGATCATCTACTGCTATGGATTTTACATACGCCATTATTCATCATTCTGATATAAATAGCAGTTATGGAAGAATTGCTACAACTGCTTCCTAGTAGTTGTAAATTTTGCTTATTAACACCCCTGAGTTGCCTCATGAATCGTCTAACAATTACCTAGGTATAAATACAAATTCCGGAACGCTCCAATGACTTCAGGAATACCTATTAACAACAAGGATACAGAACTTGCAAGCTAAACTTTCTTAGCGTGTGTTTTTAGCACATAAACATGTAGTACAGTAAAATTGTCGTTTTACCTTAAAAAAATTGGCCGCGGCGATTCCTCTTGCCCAGTGATTTAGGGTCCTTAGACAAGTGTAAAACCAAAAAGGCGTCACCCCACCTCTTGCCAAACAGCCGCCATAACAATTGAATTTATTTTTTCTCGCGAACCATTGGTCGCACAGAAAAAGTTATTGAACAAAGAATATTGGAAATAAAATTCTACACATTTTTGATCCTTGCCGTGATTCCGAGAAGTTGCTATTTAAAACAGTAGAAGGCGACAAAGTTACCAAAAATCTGTTTCCGCCATTCTAGCGCTGTGGGGGTGATTTTTTCCGAAAATTGCGAATGTGAAAGTTGTAGTGCTTGAAAAAATATACACGAATCTTTTTTAATAATGTGATTGATTTAAATAGCCTCCGAGTGACAGCCCTTCAAAGTCCGCTCAGCGCGGAGAAGTGGAGAGATGTAAATTATTTATATCCCGCACTTATTATAACTAAGGAGATGCCACGTCTGCCATTTGGTTAACATAAAGAAAACCATTATCGCTCGAGCTATTATCCATTTTTAATTAGAATACAATCACGAAACAGCGCTCGCAATCGTATTCACGGATTTTTTCCAAGAATTTTTCACATTGCGTTTATAACAAGTTGTGAGCTCTTTTTTCAATAAAAGTTTTAGCAACATTTCTATCATGGTCGATAATGACTCGGTTGTGTCCGAGGCTCCGAACCAAGATGAAGAAACCGCTCCAAAAAAAGAAAACGTTTGTGAGTAGACTACAATATATCTTAGGGTTTATGCAAAAAGAAATTACTTTCAATATACGAGCCCAGAATCAAATCATTTGGCACAGTTAAGATTTTTCCGGTATCTTTATTTTGTACCCACAAAAGAAAATCTTCTTGGTCAATATTCTTACATCGTAATTGTAGACGTTTTTAGCAGTATTATAACAGCTTTAACAATAACAAATTACAAAAAGTAGTCGGGAAACACTAACTTTAATAAATATTATACACCAAGTGAATTAAACATAATTATGTTTATTCACGAAAAGATGTTGAGCTCACGAGCACGTAGTGCGAGTGAGATCATATCTTTGAGTTAATAAATGTTTAATTCACGTGGCGTATATGTTTTTATTCAATTTTGACGAAGTTTTGAATAAAAAATTTAAAAAATATTCAAACTAACATATAAATTTGCCCATTCATCGTCGATTTGATCTAAATTTTAGTAATTATATATTACACACTACAAAGAGAAAGAATAATTGAATGTAAATATTTTTAGATAATAAAAATATGTTGTTCTTCATTGAAACTTTTTTAATTCTCTAGTGAATTAAACTTTTTAATTCTCTAGTGAATTAAAACACTTTTATTTCACTTGTGAATCATAGACTGTTTATAAAGGTTATGGAGTTAATAATGTCACTTTAAACTGTCAAAATTGAATAAAATAAATTACCGATTTATTTTATTTGGCCCAAACGATCAAAATATAATTTCGTTCACCGTAGCATGTTTTAGTCGAAGTGAAACAAACTGTTTGTTGTTTAATAACATATAGACAGTCGGGTGTCTGTATTATTTTTGCAGAAATGGCACGTGGTAAAGCAATTGTCAATTTGTTGAATTTTGGTCCTTCCTGTGGCAAAATTTACAAACAATTGCAATTATCATATTATATAATAAATATTACACCAGCAAATTTAAGAGCTTTACGGATCTGAGCCAAATGATATCATTCTGGGCTCATATACTCCTTTTCTATCATTTTCATTTCTTTTACCTATACCTACCAATTTCTCGGTATTGCGGCAATGACCAAAAATGTGTAGAATATCTGTAGGTTGTGAAAACCTATTCACATTGAAACTACTTGAGTGACTTGACGATTTTATCTCGCAAAAAAGAAATGGTTACTTCGCTGCGCCGGAATATATCGTACATTTCCCACGCTGCGCGGACTTTGAAAGGCTGTCATTCGGAGACTATTTAAATCAATCCCATTATTAAAAGAGATTCGTACATATATTTTCAAGCACTACAACTTTCACATTCTCAATTTTCGGAAAAAACCACACCCACAGAGCTAGAATGGCGGAAACACATTTTTGGTAACTTTGTTGCCCTCTACCGTTTGAAATATCAACTTCTCGGTATCGCGGCAAGGATTAAAAATGCGTACAATTTCATTTCCAACATTTTTGGTCAATAACTTTTTCTGTGCGACCAATGGATCGCGAGAAAAAACAAATTCAATTGTTATCAAGATGGCGGCTGTTTGGCAAGAGGTGGGGTGACGCCTTTTTGTTTTTACACTTGCCTAATGACCCTAAACCAATGGGCAAAAGGAATCGCCGCGGCCAATTTTTTTAAGGTGACGGGGTATTTTCCGACAATTTTACTGTACTAATACCTCAGAAAGCATTAGACGTTTGCCTGATGGTATCCTGAAATGAATTTTTCATTCAACATTACACATCCTTCTAATATAAATACCTGATAATGACGAATTGCTAGAACTTCTTCCATGTAGTCGTAAATTTTGCATATTAACAACCCAAATTGCCCCATCGAACGTGTAACGATTTCCTAGATTTAAATGTAAATTTCGGGGCGCTATAACAACTTCTAGGTGACACTTTACCATCAAAGTCACAGAACTTAGAAACAAGTTTCTTAGAGAGTGTTTTTAGCACATACAGTTACCAAAGAGGGGAATAGGCGTTAGCCTGACCATTTTTTGCGACGGATTTTCCATTCGCCATTATTCATCATTCTGATATAAATAGCAGCTATGGAAGCATTCCTACAACGGCTTCCCAGTAGTTGTAAATTGTGCTTATTAACACTCCTGAGTTGTTAAACATGGACCATGTAGCAATTACTATGTATAAGTACAAATTCCGGGACGCTACAATTACTTTTCGAAGACGTTTTAACAACAAGGATACAGAAGGTACCAGCTAAATTTACTTAGAGAGAGCTTTTTATCACATATAGATATCTCAGAAGGCATTAGAGGTTCGACTGATGTTCGTCAGGGGTGAATTTTCCATTGGCCATTACATACCCTTCTGATATAACTACCAGACAATGAAGAATTTCCAGGTAGTCGTACATTGAGCATATTAACAACCCAAATTGCTACATCGAATGTGTAACAATTTCTTAGAATTAAATACAAATTTCATTTCATTCACTTCAGGATATCATCAAGCAAATGTCTAATACCTTCGGAGGTGTCTTTATGGGCTAAAAACACTCTCTAAGAAAGTTTAGCTTGCAAGTTCTGTATCCTTGTTGTTAATGCGTTTTCCGGAAGTTATTTTATCGTCCCGGAATTTGTATTTATACCTAGGTATTTATTAGACGGTGCATGGGGCAACGCAGGGGTGTTAATAAGCAAAATTACAACTACTGGGAAGCAGTCGTATAATATGCTCAGGCGGCAAACGTCTATTGCACTCCTTGGTACCCGTATGTGCTAAAAACAGTCTAAAAGTACTTTCAGTAGTGTAACTTGGCGGGTTCTGGCTCAAAATGTGTCACTGCGCAGGTCTGCGCGGGAGTTTTTGCGCAGGTTTGTCAAGGTCGTTGGCCTAGCCGGGGTCAAGTTCGCGGGTCTATCCGGGGTCAAGGGCGAGGCCTCACCTTGGCACTTCCCAAGGTACATTTTGGGGCTAAAAGTCTAATTTTAAAATTTTTACAAGATTTCTATGATGAATTTTGGAGCTAAATGTCTAATTTTATTCCTACGCTTATTAAAATATTTCCCAGGCTCAGGCGGATGTGAGTCATCGTCTGAGAATGCAGACTTGTTAAGACTTGCAGATGCCGGATGTTATTATCTACCAATTGAACAATGAAGCCCATTGTTTGAGAAATCTGCACGACCGCTTAAAACTAATTGAACAATTAAATCTTTGTGGTCTGGAGATTTTTGCTGTATCAGATAAACCTGATGTTATTGTCTAGAGATTCAAACCTGTTCGGACTTGTATGAGAAATATGCAAGACTGGTAAAAATTGAACAATGAAGTCATTGTTTGAAAAATCTGCACGACTGCTAAATTGAATGCAATCTTTGTTTGGAAAATTTTTGCTGAATGTATTTAATGACCTTCATCATCAGTGTCTGGAGGATTTTGCGACGATGATCTGCAAAATTATCTTGAAATAAATTTGTCAAGTACTGTTGTTTGTTCCATCCATTAAGTCTTCAGCCCGTAGGCTGGTTTGTCACAGCTAACCATTCTTGGCGGTTTATTGCCTTTCTTTTAAGCCCTTCATAAGTGTTACACTCCACATCTGCCATAATTTGTTTGATATACTGGAGACGCAGCCTTCCTCGAGCATTTCTTCCTTCTATTTCCCCTTCTATTATGGTCTGTTAGACAAGCAAATAGAATTGCCAGTTGTGGGGTTTGAACCCACGCTTCCCTTAGACCGCTCGGCCAACCTGGCATGTTCCTGTAACCGATTTTATAAGCGCAACGGTGTAATAAAATAACAATTGTAAATATACTTGTAAGAAATCAGGTCCGGATACCTGTTTAATGGAAACATGTTCTTGAACTTTTGCTAAGACACAAGATTGGTGGCACCAATATATATAATTATACTATTGGAGATTATTATAATGCACACAAGTAAAATTATTACAAATATATATTCTGCATCACTGGCCAACCTGTTCCTGTAACCGGTTTTATAAGTATTGCCATGAAGAATTTTAAAAATCTTTAAGTTGTTAGGTTGACTGTGTTAGGTTTCCACGAAAAAAACTAAAAGCTCCTGCAGACCAGATTCTTGGACCAAGTATTGAATTTACATTTCGCTCGCATTTGCTTGCGACTGGATTGTAGCAGCGTTTGAGTTTTAGCCACGGCACTATATGTTTTAACTACATTTTTTATTCTGATTAGTCTCCAAAACAACTGAATTATTTGTATTTGAATATTTTAAAACTTTTCGTTTACACTCGACTTTGAGCAAATTTATTTGCCTTTTTTTTAAAGAATCGATTGCAATTTGCCGGTTACTAATAGTCAAATCTTTTTGCGATAATCATTCTTAATTTCAATTTGAAAAATCTCTATTTGATATATTAGTAGAGGCCTATAAAACTAATCTCACTTTCGTTGGTAATGCAGCAATTTATCTACTTCTTGTGTGTTAGCGCCTTGAATTTAAGAACGCTATGTAAATAAATATTTTATAGAATTTGGAAAACCAAAGAAAATATTAGCAGATAATGCAACTTATTTTAAAAACAAGACATAAAAGTTTAGTTTTTGCAGTATAAGACATCCGCAAGCCAATCTTAAACTGGTAGTTTTAAATAGCAGAATTTTATAATACAAAACGGGGCGATGAAAGAGTCGTCTGTTGATCATATTTTTACCCACCCAGCATCTTTCAGTTTTTATAAGTTATCCTATCATCTCCTTTGTTGCAGGTGTTAATAGAGACTATATTTGCGTGTCGCCAGAAGTCAGACTTGTCAAGACTTGTGGATGTGAGCGTCTGGGAATGTACAAGGTTGCTAAAAATAAACCGGATGTGATTGTTGTCTGGGGTTTCTGCGTAGGTCTGCGCGGGGGTCTCTGCACAGGTCTGCGCTGGAATTTTTGCACAGGTCTGCGCGTGGGTTTTTGCGTAGGTTTGGCGAGAAATTCAAATTCTGCGCAGGTTTTGAGGGTAAATTTAAATTCTGTGTAGGTTTTGGCAAAAAATTTAAATTATGATCAGGTTTTTGATGGGAAATTTAAGAATGTGCAAGGTTGCTAATAAATGTATGGTTAAAAAATTTGCTTAAAATTGACTGAAAATTTACAGACATTGGGAAATCCACGACACTGTTTGTAAGCACCGAATGTAAATAGTACGTGTTTTTTCCCTGTACTTTATTAAATACACAAAGTTTCGAAATTGGGCGATAGTTATTTATTTTTCTGTTGCTGTTGGATTTATGTGCAGAAGGTCAGCATCTCTCACTTTAGCAATAAGCAAGTTTCTAAAGAATATTATTATGCTGTAGAGATTTACAGGTTACAGTTGGGAGTGTAAACTGAGTTAGAAATTTTGGATATTTTTAGACAGCTATTAGCAACAGTATCATTTAATTGCATATTGTTTTATTTTACGTAAGACCTAAATTTTAGATTCAATTGTTTTAATATAGGTTCGAAAGCACTGCTTAGACAGGTAGACAGGTAGATAGATCAACAGCTAGACAGGTAGACAAGTAGACAGCTAGACAGGTAGACAGCTAGACAGGTAGACATCTAGACAGGTAGACAGATAAACAGCTAGACAGCTAGACAGCTAAACAGATAGACAGGTAAACAGATAAACAGCTAGATAGCTAGACAGCTAAACAGATAGACAGGTAGACAGCTAAACAAGTAAACAGCTAGACAGGTAGACAGGTAGACAGATAGACAGCTAGACAACTAAACAGGTAAACAGGTAGACAGGTAGACAGCTAGACAGGTAATCAGGTAGACAGCTAGACAGGAAAACAGGTAGACAGGTGGGCAGCTAGACAGGTAGACAGGTACACAGCTAGACAGGTAGACAGGTAGGCACGTAGACAGGTAAACAGGTAGACACGTAGACAGCTAGACAGGTAGACATATAGACAGCCAGCTAGACAGGTTAGACAGACTGACAAATTAAAAGTAGTTTACACGCTAACAGCTTTCTATCAAATAATAGATACCAGAATTGTTAGATGTATATATATACGAATCAAATTCATGACGATAGCGCCCACCAGGCTGAGTTCAGTTATTCGCTAGAATTGCCTGAAATATGAAGATAATGTTTACCACCATTATTTTCTTTTCGCCTCGTCTAACAATATTCACAGTCGTTCGGGAATGTTGTTCTTTGTCCAAGGTACAGATAGTCTGTCTGCCTGTCTGTCTGTGTGTCTGTGTGTCTGTCTGTCTGCATGCCTGTCTGCTTGCCTGTCTGTGTGTCTGTCTGCCTGCCTGCCTACCTGCGTGTCTGCCTGCCTGCCTGCTTCTTCGTCTGTCTGTCTGCCTGTCTGCCTGTCTGCATGTCTGCCTGTTTAGCTGTCTACCTGTCTACCTGTTTAGCTGTGTACCTTTCTAGCTGTCTACCTGTCTACCTGTCTATCTGTCTAGCTGTCTACCTGTCTACCTGTTTACCTGTCTACCTGTCTACCTATCTACCCGTCTAGCTGTCTACCTGTCTAGATGTCTAGCTGTCTACCTGTCTAGCTGTCTACCTGTCTAGCTGTCTACCTGTCTACCTGTCTAGCAGTTTACCAGTCTACCTGTCTACTTGTCTATCTCTCTACCTGTCTGCCGCTTACATACTTGTGACAATAATGAAAACGAATGTAGCAACAAAACTTATTAAAACTAAAAATATTATAAGACAGAAAGTACGAGCTCTTAAGGAGGATAAGTTGGTGCAACAACAGCTCCTCGGTAAATTTTTTAAACCTGTTACAGAACAAATGAAACGTGTTGCAAAAGAGATAAATAAGAAAGAGAATCCCCTCTCACAATTAAAGCCTTTCAAATTAGTGATGGGCATAACCGGATAATTTTCATAACCGAATTATTTGCATTCGAATCATATTAATAACCGAATGATTATTTAAATAATCATTCGAATACATTTTGGCTCTCGATTCGTTTCGATTAAGTCAGCCGGTTTGCCGGTTCACCGTCATCTGCATCGACATCGGTTCACCGTCATCTGCATCGACATCGGTTCACCGTCATCTGCATCGACATCGTAACTTGCAGATAGCGGAGCAACCAAAACATAATATGTACGGTCGGCGTCTTAGAAATCGGGACACGTAATATGTTCTTCTAGTCTTTGGAGTATTCTTGCTCCGGTTACTTCATTAATGTGAGATGGCATTTCATAATTGAGAAACAATAAACAATCTGACGTAACAATTAAAACCATAATAACTGTAAAAACCCAGTTAATACACTAAAAAAATACATGCAAAATATATCATAATAGTGTGTAGTGCCCGATTTCTAAGGCGACGACCGTACATTATGTGTTATGTATTGGAAATTAAGAGGTATTTATTAAGAAGTGTAGAAAGAAAGAAATATGCGGGACTTGCTTGCTAATCGCAATAAGAACAGGGGTAAACGTTTATCTTTATTGATCGGGCGGGTTAAAGGCGCCGCCTCTTGTTTTAAACCTTTAGAGATGTAAGCAAATAAAAAATTGTTTTATAGCTTGATGCGTTTGCAGTTTTCAAGCGTTCAGGTTTCAGTCCCCAGAATTTGATAATGTTTATGATAGGAGGTAGTTACGCGATAACCAAATGGTGTTTTCAATACAACCTACTTTGTTTATGAGTTATGACGTATTTATATTTACAGAATTTTGAGCACTGCGTAGGTCGCTGAGATATGGCACGTAGTACCTTTGAATAGAGGTTTTATATTCAAAGCGTAGTACGTATCAGCATGAGGTTATTTTTTATTCAAATACTTGGAACAAAAACCGAGTTACATAGGTTATTTCAATAACCGGATAACCGGTTTTTTTTTTTCATTCGAATAAGCCCATCACTATTTCAAATTGAAAAAGAAAGAGAAAGTTAAATGCTATTATGATGATAAATATAATCTTAAAAGAAAAACTAATTACGATTATGACGCGGATGATGATGATGATGATGAATATATCAATATATCAAATCCTCCAAAACTAAAATTATTTCCACCAAAACCGACTGATGAAGTATTGTGTGAATCCGTCGAAGATGATCCTAATACGACTATAACAAGCAAATTTCAGCCGTCTCACAACATAGAACCGCAGCTATAAGTTCTTTCTTAGAACAGTATGACGAACTACCTAGGAAACATGTAAGCAATTATCTTATATAAAGACTAAATCTAGGTAGGTATGGAATTAGATATGATTTTGATAAAAATCAATTTTATTTTGGTGGAGATGAGCTAGATATAAAGGGTTCAGATATAACTGTACAAAATGTGTGCTATGAAGGTACACCTGGTTTGTACGAATTGCTATTTAAAAACGATCCTCAAATAACTCCAACGCCGACAGATAGAGCAAATTATAACGATATCATAAACAGAACAAATGCGGCGCATAAAAATTTTGATAAAAATGAGCAGAAGGTAGGCTTCAACCAAGCGAAATACAAGAAATTTGTAAAATCTGAGCCATCATCACTAACCTCGCCATCATCGATATCATTAAGGACTACAGAGTGTACTGGTAAAGGTATGCAGCAAATGTATAAACAAGTTAGCAATAAACCGTTGGATCATGTTTACTGGGATGATTCGAACCCGAGTTAGTCGATCGATTAAAGTTACTGTATGCCTCTCCAGCATCTGGCCATACAAATTATATAAATGAAATTGTTAGTATAATAGAAAAGTTAAAAGAGGCAGGGATAATTGAATAAATCCAGTTCAACAATGTCGAAAAACAGCACGAGGAGATCGTGACACCCCAGACAGAGATGACAACAACACCTCTACCACAATAATTGACTGGTGCATAATATATTTGTAATAATTTTATACATGTACATTAGACAAATAAAATACAATTATATTTACAATTGTCGTTTTATTACACGGTCGTGCCCATAAACCCTTTACAGGAACATGTCAGGTTGACTAGTGGTCTATTTATTCATCGTTGCAAATTCTCAGACACTTATAATGGAAGCCATTGACGCCCTGATGTTCTGTAGTAATAATTTTGAAAGCGCTAAATTAAGATCTGTTTCAGTATTAATTTCCAACGTCCCTCTTCTTACTTCGTTAATAGTATGTCTGTCTGCCTGCCTGCCTGCTTGTCCACCTGTCTACCTGTCTAGCTGTCTACTTGTCTAGCTGTCTACCTGTCTACCTGTCTAGCTGTCTATCTGTCTATCTGTCTACCTGTTTAGCTGTCTACCTGTCTACTTGTCTACCTGTCTAGCTGTCTAGCTATCTAGTTGTCTACCTGTCTAGCTGTCTACCTGTCTACCTGTCTAGCTATTTATCTGTCTACCTGTCTAGCTGTCTACTTGTCAAGCTGTCTACCCGTCTAGCTGTCTAGCTGTCTTGCTGTCTAGCTGTCTACCTGTCTACCTGTCTACCAGTCTAGCTATTTTTCTGTCTACCTGTCTAGCTGTCTACTTGTCAAGCTGTCTACCTATCTACCTGTCTAGATGTTTACCTGTCTAACTGTCTAGCTGTCTACCTGTCTACCAGTCTAGCTGTATAGCTGTCTACCTGTCTAAGCAGTACTTTCGAACCTATATTAAAACAATCAAATATAAAATTTGGGTCTTGGTATGTAATGGCGAATGAAAAATTCACCCCAGGCTTGTAACATAAATGATGTGCACTGGACGAGCTCTGGATGGCAACTGTTTATTAAATATGTTTGATTTACAAAGCTTGTGTATGTACAATGTGTTGCCTACCTCACATCCTATTTCGTAAGCTAATTTCAAATTACAATATTTAAATGAACTACTAAAGTTTTACATTAGCTACATAAATTTTTTATTTACACAAATTCATTTTACAGAGTTACAACTAAAACTAAACATAATCATTTAACAAAGTAGGCCTTACAACAATTCGGCCTGAACGTGTAATGTTCCTGTTGTTATCAGGCACATCTTCCTTTAAACTCGTAGAGGGTCTTTGATTATTATACTCTACTTCACTTTTGACCTCAATGTGCTTATAATCTTTTACATTTTGATTTGCAGTCTGTCCACATGACGTAGAACTACTTTGAGATGGTTCAACTTTACAACTATTCATCGGTTTAACAAATTTTCTATTACGAATTATGGTTGTGCCATCTTCCCGTAGTGTTTTGTACGATCTGATACCTACTTTCTCCATAATTTTCCCTTTTTCCCACAACAAAGTACCTGTATCATTAATGAGAATTTTCTTCTAGATTTCTAAGTACCTTTACTCCCCTTTTGTCAATTTTTTTTGTGTAGTTGTGAGTTATCTAGGAACTTATCAAATTTTCCTTTGTTAATTAATTTAGGTTCGAACTGTTGATTTGTTTGCAGTAATATAAATCGCAAATTAAGGTTCATCAAAATATTTGCTGGCTAATGGTAACCATACGCAAATCCAGTAATGCCAGATATGGATCCTTTTTTTTTGTTAAACATTTTTTTAGAGTGTTTTTACTGTCTGAATGGCTTTTTCCATTTGTCCATTTGATTGTGGATATTTTATTTATGACGTTATGTTTTCAAATTCCCATAGTTTTGCAAATTTTTTATATTCAAAACTTGAAAAATCGGGCCCGTTGTCAGTACATACAAATCTAAGTAGGTATTCCATAACGAGCAAAAACGGATTTCGTTTTTGATATGACATTACAGCTTGACAAATCTTTACTTAAATTAATGACTTCTACATACTTTGAGTAATAATCAGTGATCAATAAATAAGCTTCGTTATAAAGGTGAAAAATGCCACAAGCTGCTTTATAGAACGGTTTCTCAATTTCATGAGGAATCATGGGTTCCGCCTTTTGTAAATTTTGAAAACTTTGGCAAATGTGACATGACAAAATCATATCCTGTACTCTCTTTGTCGTTCCTGGTCAAAAAAATGACAAGTTTGTTTTGGAAACTGTTTTATTGATGCCCAAGTGGCCATAATGCAGTTTTTCTAAAATTTATCTTCTACAACTTTGAGGCACAACCAATTTTTGATTTTTGAAAACAAGGTTCACTATCGTTAGTTCGTGTTTGTATATATAATAAAATTTAATACTTTCAGAAAGATCTTTCATTTTATTTGGCCAACCATCTACTATGTGCTGTTTTACTTTCATCAAATCTTTGTCCCTATTAGTCTCCTCTTGAAAATAACATTGTTTTTCTTCCGATATATTTAAATTCAACGAGACTAAACAAATTTGAGTTTCTAGCTTTAAATCTATGTTTTCATCAAACACCTCGTCATTAATAAAAGCCCTTGAAAGTGTGTCTGCTAATACTAATTGTTTCCCCGGCTTATATATCAATGTAATATCATATTTCCGCAACTAAATTAACATTTTTTGTAATCTAGGAGGGCAGACATTTAATGGTTTTTTGATAATTTGTATTAGAGGTTTGTGGTCTGTCTCTACCGTAAAATGTTTGCCAAACAGATACTGTTTAAATTTTTCCACCTCAAACCAGATTGCTAACAGCTCTTTCTCGATTTGAGCATATCGGGTCTGAGCCTCTGTAAATGCACGCGAAGCATGTGCACATGGTCTCACATCTTGTAAGAGAACTGTCCCCATGCCACTTTTTGAAGCATCTACTGAAACTGTAGTGGGGTTTTTAACATCGAAAAATTGTAAACATAGATTTTACTTATATCATTTTTAAAACTAGCAAAAGCTTCATCGTGTTTTTTCTCCCAGCTAAAAACTATATCTTTTTTAAGCAAGTTTCTCAATGAAGCTGTTTTTTCTGACAGGTTATTTACAAATCTACTGATATATGTAACAAGCCCTAAAAATCTTTAGACGTCTTCCACACTTTGTGGTGTTTGCATTTTTGTAATTGCTTCAGCATTTGAATGATCTGCTTCTAACCCATTTTTTGATATCTTATGCCCCATGTACTGCACTTGACTAGCAAGAAATTTACACTTTTCTCTGTTAAATCTCAGATTAAATTTTTCAGCTAATTTAAACACGTTTTGTAAACGAACATTATGTTCTGCTATGGTTCTTCCCGAGATAATAATATCGTCAATATAAACGCTAACTCCCTCTAGGTTGCCAAATATTTCATTCATTCTTTCCTGAAATACCTCTGGCGCACTAACTAACCCATAAGGAAGCCTTAAGAAATTATATCTACCGAAAGGAGTACCGAAAGTGCACAATCTAGAGCTATTGGATACATTGTCCACGGCCATATTTTTACTCTCAAAAGCTGGTTGAAAAAAACTTTTAGTAAAAATAATAGCTTATATCTATGCTTTATAGATCTGAGAAATGCGAATTCAGATTTACCAATTAAACTGAAAATATGTGCTTTTGCGGATGATATTCGTCTGGTATAATTACCAGACATCGAAGAATTACTAGAACTGCTTCCCTGCACTCCTAAGTGCCTTATGCACCGAATAACAATTTTTTAGGTATAGGCCTAAATGCAAATTTCGAGCTGCTACAATAACCTCCAGATAACGTTTTACAATCAAAGATGCAGAACTTGCAAGCTAAAGTTTCTTCGAGAATGTTTTTAACTCATAAAGATACCACAGAAAGCACTCGACGTAAGCCTGAGGATCTTCTGCGATGCATTTTTCATTCGCCATTACATATGCTACTGATGTTAATAGCAGACATTGAAAAATTGCTAGAACTCCTTCCAGGTGGTTTTAAATAGTACATATTAACACCTTTAATTGTTCTATGCACCTTGTAACAAGTTCCAAGCTATAAATACAAATTCTAGAACACTAACACAACTAGATGACGGTTTAACATCAAAGATATAGAACTTTGAAGCTAAAGTTTCTTAGAGAAAGTTTTTAGCATACCATACAAGGCAATAGACGTACGCTGGAGCATCTTCTGCGATGGATTTTTTATTCGCCAGTACATATTCTTCCTTCTCCTATAATTACCAGATATCGTATTGCTGCAACTGCCTCCCAGTAGCTGTAAATTGTGCTTATTAACACCCCTGAGTTGCCCCATGGACGGTGTAACCATTACTAGGTATAAGTACAAATTTCGAGAGGCTACAATAACATTTTGAAGACGTTTTAACAACAAAGATACAGAACTTTGTTACGGTATTAAAACAACTTTACGACACCCACCCAAGGTGAGCATCGCACCACGGAATCAGTCCCGGAAAACTGGCACACTTGCCCTGAGATTTGCTAGAAACAGGCTAAAGGGCCACGGCTGGAACGCTCAGGGAGTCGGGCGTGAGTCACACGATACGTTCTGGGCAAGCGTGTTGAGGCATATATATAGGGTACGTCAAAATTGTGAGGGCGCCACCAAGCCTGTCTTAACTCGAATAACCGGGCCTGGGCGGTTAAACGGGAGCGAAGTATTCGAGATACTCCGTCGATAAGAATTCTCATGAGCTGCAAGCTCAAATAACAATTTCGTACGGGAATGGTAATATTGGGACTCTTTGGCCGAGACTGCGCAATCACTGGACCTACCTGCACGCTCTGATCTCTCACGTCTCGCCGTACACCAATCTTTACATTGTAAGAGGCGCTATCTGAAACAAAGCATGCACAGGTCGAATAGGAATAATACGTCCCTTAACTAAATATGCGTCTATTGATCGCCAATTACATCTGGGCGACAAATCGTGCCGCCAAGCTTATGGTACTACTTACGTTAAGCATCAGCTGATGGACGCGCTATGCTAATGAACATATTAGAGTACAGTTAAGAAATACGCGCTCCGGCAAAAGGGCGCGTTAGTGCGCGATAACAGTCGCCGACCTGCGGTTAACACCTAAGAAGCAAAGCACAAAGCCCTCGCAAACATAAACAAAGAAAAACTCGAACAGCTTAGGGCGCGCCAGGCCCAGCACGACGAGGCGTTAATTCTATTTAGGTATTAATCGGTACAATATAGTGAAGCTCGCACACCTAACGTTACTGAGTTAAAAATTAGCACCAACGTAACACCAAATCGAGATCGCAGAGTTCTTTAGTTATTTAGGCGATGAAACGCGAAACTCGCGCACATGAACTTACTGGCTGGCTGCCAAAGTAGCGTCTTGCAGCATGGTGGCCTCAAACCGGCAATAAAATAAAAGCCGCGACAAGCAAGCAAGGACATGCATCCGCCCACATAAAGTTGAGCACAAAGCACCAGCGCTCGCACAAGTGACAGTTACTATGTTTAAATGGTTACAATTACAAATACCTTAGTCCGCAGACGGTCCATGAGAGTGGCGTGCAGTCATTTGGTAGAAGACGGCAGTCTGTGGCAGCTCAATCGCCAAAACACGGCATTAGGGGTAAACGGGCTGGAATCCGCCGAGATGGCGACGTTAGGACGCTCTCCTAAGAGCACGCTACAGCGACAACAAAAGGCCTACTTCGTCCTGCCTAGAAAGATCCTCGAAACAGCGAGTTGTAAGGGGAAAGCCCCCTTTCTCACCAACGCAGAACTGGCCCCAAGAAACCCTTCACACACCTACGCCTCGACGTAAAGACGTGCCACTCACACAACCACACGCGACCTCCTTCGATCAACGGCCAGAGCTGAACTCCTCTAATGCGAAACTGTTTCTATACCTTAATCGCTGCAATAACGCGGGGACACCTTGCCGTAATGGCACATATTGAAGAGACGGCGTCGGCGCCTCGCAACAAGGCGAGGCGCCGCCAAACTTAAAATCAACACACTTGCGACTGTCTCGATTGACGACCCGTAACGGAATGAATCCCCCGCAAGGAGCGTTACGACGCTTGAAGTGGCGTGAGCCAAACGGCATTGCCACGTGATTCTCGGCAGCCAATGGCGATGCGCTCCACAAAACAAATTAATTCCGGTATCAAAGGCAGCCAATGGCGAAGCGCCTCAACGGAATGACTTCTAGAAGTTTCGGAATTCTTGCGAGTGATAACACCCGGCTGCCAAAGTAGCAGCAAAGGGGTGCTCCAACCGACGAGAAATACTGCGTTTGGGGTCAAATATGTGCAAAATCATTATTGTAGAATTAGGCGATGGAGCCAAATAAGTAACTAAAAGGGTTTAGCATACGGGCACGCTGCCCTAAAGCCTAGGTGGCTACTTAAAATACCAAAATGACCTGAATCAAATGTGCGGAAGATGAGATTGTACTTGTGAGCAAAAATTGAAAATGGTTTTAAAATAGCAACAAGTTGCCCTAAAGGCGTGAAATGCAATTAAGCATCTACAACAGCAAAATGACTTAACAACTTGCAAGCTAAATTTACTTAGAGAGTGTTTTAGCAACTAAAATTAACTTAGAAGGCGTTAGACGTTTGACTGATGATAGCCTGGGGTGAATTTTACATTCGCTATTACATCCCCTTCTGATACAAATACCAGACAATAAGGAATTGCTAGAACTGCTTCCAGTTAGTCGTAAATTCAGCATATTAACAACCCAAATTGCCCCATCGAACGTGTAACAATTTTCTAGGCTTAAATATAAATTTCTTCACGCGATAACAACTTCTAGGCGACACTTTAACATCAAAGTCACTGAACTTTGAAAGTAAAGTTTCTTAGAGAGTGTTTTTAGGGGGTTCTTTTGCGCATACAGTTACCACAGAGTGCAATAGACGTTAGCCTGAGCATCTTTTGCGACGGATTTTCCATTCGCTATTATTTATCATTCTGATATAAATAGCAGCTATGCAAGAATTGCTACAACTGCTTCCCAGTAATTGTAAATTGTGTTTATTAATATCCCTAAATTTTCCCATGGACCGTGTAACAATTACTAGGTATAAGTACAAATTCCGGGACGCTACAATAACTTTTTGAAGACGTTTTAACGACAAGGATACAGAACTTGCAAGCTATATTTGCTCAGAGAGTGTTTATGCACATACAAATATCTTAGCAGGCGTTAGACGTTTGACTGATGATAGTCTTGTGAGGTAGGCAACACCTTGTACATACACAAGCTTTGTAAACCAAACATATTTAATAAATAGTTTCCATGGAGAGCTAGTTATTGTTATAATCAGGAAGCCAACCGGGCAGCTTCGAATTTGTTTGGATCCGGCTGACTTTAACGAGTCTATTAAAAGAAATTATTTTCAAATTCCAACTTTAAAGGAGTTAACAATCAAGTTGGCTGGGGCATAGTATTTTACATGTAGCACATTGAATGCAACTCAGGGGTTCCTACAAATCAAATTAGATAAAAATAGCTCTAGATTGTGCACTTTCGGTACTCCTTTCGGTAGATATAATTTCTTAAGGCTTCCTTATGGGTTAGTTAGTGCGCCAGAGGTATTTCAGGAAAGAATGAATGAAATATTTGGCAACCTAGAGGGAGTTAGCGTTTATATTGACGATATTATTATCTCGGGAAGAACCATAGCAGAACATTATGTTCTGCTATGGTTCTTCCCGAGATAATAATATCGTCAATATAAACGCTAACTCCCTCTAGGTTGCCAAATATTTCATTCATTCTTTCCTGAAATACCTCTGGCGCACTAACTAACCCATAAGGAAGCCTTAAGAAATTATATCTACCGAAAGGAGTACCGAAAGTGCACAATCTAGAGCTATTTTTATCTAATTTGATTTGTAGGAACCCCTGAGTTGCATTCAATGTGCTACATGTAAAATACTATGCCCCAGCCAACTTGATTGTTAACTCCTTTAAAGTTGGAATTTGAAAATAATTTCTTTTAATAGACTCGTTAAAGTCAGCCGGATCCAAACAAATTCGAAGCTGCCCGGTTGGCTTCCTGATTATAACAATAACTAGCTCTCCATGGAAACTATTTATTAAATATGTTTGGTTTACAAAGCTTGTGTATGTACAAGGTGTTGCCTACCTCACAAGACTATCATCAGTCAAACGTCTAACGCCTGCTAAGATATTTGTATGTGCATAAACACTCTCTGAGCAAATATAGCTTGCAAGTTCTGTATCCTTGTCGTTAAAACGTCTTCAAAAAGTTATTGTAGCGTCCCGGAATTTGTACTTATACCTAGTAATTGTTACACGGTCCATGGGAAAATTTAGGGATATTAATAAACACAATTTACAATTACTGGGAAGCAGTTGTAGCAATTCTTGCATAGCTGCTATTTATATCAGAATGATAAATAATAGCGAATGGAAAATCCGTCGCAAAAGATGCTCAGGCTAACGTCTATTGCACTCTGTGGTAACTGTATGCGCAAAAGAACCCCCTAAAAACACTCTCTAAGAAACTTTACTTTCAAAGTTCAGTGACTTTGATGTTAAAGTGTCGCCTAGAAGTTGTTATCGCGTGAAGAAATTTATATTTAAGCCTAGAAAATTGTTACACGTTCGATGGGGCAATTTGGGTTGTTAATATGCTGAATTTACGACTAACTGGAAGCAGTTCTAGCAATTCCTTATTGTCTGGTATTTGTATCAGAAGGGGATGTAATAGCGAATGTAAAATTCACCCCAGGCTATCATCAGTCAAACGTCTAACGCCTTCTAAGTTAATTTTAGTTGCTAAAACACTCTCTAAGTAAATTTAGCTTGCAAGTTGTTAAGTCATTTTGCTGTTGTAGATGCTTAATTGCATTTCACGCCTTTAGGGCAACTTGTTGCTATTTTAAAACCATTTTCAATTTTTGCTCACAAGTACAATCTCATCTTCCGCACATTTGATTCAGGTCA
>CALNHX010004162.1:0-41306 GCA_940337035.1 Agriotes lineatus | reverse complement strand
GACGGTTGACATAAACCCAGGATTTTAAAAGATCCCACAAAAAAAATCGCAAGGGGTCAAATTGGGGGAGCGGTCTGGCCACTCCAAATCGTCCCTTATTTAGATGAGCGCTCCGGGAAGTGTTCCCTCAAAACAACCATCAATGCCCTTGAAGTGTGAGGCGTTGCTCCGTCCTGTTGGAACCAAATGTCCCCAAGTCCAATTCATCAAGTCTTGGAAAAAAATTCTTCCAACATGTTCACATACCGGTCTGAATTCACTGTCACTATGACCTTATTTTCTTCAAAAAATCAGGAACCAACAATCCCAACTGAGGAAATTGCACACCACACTGCGACTTTAGGTGAATGCAAAGGACTTTGATGTAATTTTCGGGGATTGGTGTCAGCCCAGTAGCGCATGTTCTGTTTGCGATCACAGAACATCCGTTCGAAAAGTAGGCCTCGACGGCAAACGCATGTTTTTCACTGTTCTAACGTATGGTGGCGACTGACATGGAAGGAAACAAAACTTTAGAACCACGCCTGTCGAATGAGACCACTCCCGCCCCGCTACGACTCCTACAACCTGAATGGCGGGCATTTCAAAAAAGGAAGTTATGTTGCCGCACCCTGTAGATGTTGTCGATCACATACTTTCTCAAAAAGTCTAAATCGACCTGTACAGATGTAAGTGATTGTTATATTTTAATGACATATTAATGATGTTTTCAGTTTGTTATCACCCTGACGTACAGATGGATATGAACGCTTGGGCAAGAAGAGGTATGACAGAAGTAGAATACGACATGTGGTACGGACAAATAGATTTCAAATAAAGACTTAAATTGGCTTTTATTGCACAGAAGGAAGAGAGGACGCCCAAGAAAATAATAACAAGAAGGCATTGAAATAATTATCCAAAACCAAGATATTTAAAAGGAATCTTAAATAACATAATTTATACGAGCACATGCTTGTTTCGTAAAAGTAACTGCTTGGAAAGCTTCACCGACCAATTTTGACAAAGTACGAGACATTTATTTATTGCGTAGTTTCATGAAAATTACACGAAAATATACGAATACCTATGAATGTTTTAATAAATAAGTCTAATTAATAATGTAGCTGGATGCTCTGTTGCGTGTTTATTTTTACATATAAATAAGTTAAAAATCAATGCTGCTCGTGAGCTAAACATACTTTTATCATGATTAAAGGTTAAAATGTTATGTATCACAAATTGTAATTTTTTGAACTAAAAATGTAGACAACGGGTTGTTGACAGATAACGCACGTGGGATTGTTTTCTCTTTAGAAAAGACAATCGTGGGTTACCTTCATAAGCCCATTTTTTATATTTTATGTCGCAGTACTTGTAGTCTAGTTCTGAGAGGCTTGTTTGCCTTTTTGGTCTATAACTTCACTGCTTCGTACACCTACTAAATTCGCGGGAATATTTTTTATTATTGACACCCATGAAATACTACAATTTGTCTAACGACAATAAGTAATAGTACTGTATACTATAATGAATTATAGGTATAGTGGAAGTTTTCCCAATGGCAATTTCGCGGAAATAAATGTCATCCGTTTATGACTGCTAGTAGGCATAGAAGCCTTAATAGCTTGTCTTATAGACGAACTCTTTCAAAAATGGAAAGGAAGTAACTGCTTGTATACGACATATCGAGTTTTCCACATATTTATAGGTATAGTGGAAAATGTATGAGTGGTTTGTGTACTCTTGAATAGAGGATTAACCTTAATTTATTACTCGAATAATCCTACTGTAAACAGAAGCTACGCACAAAATTTCTTCTTTACTTAACTTGACAGTTTATGTAATTTCATTTGAAATTAATATGTATCTATTACGGTTGTTGCTCCCCATTTCCAAGGAAAACAATGAATTTAATTTATGGAGCACTAAATGTCGTTCTGGCTCAGTTCACACAACTACTTTATATTTCAATATATCATATACCAAAATTAATGAACTGAACAATTACGGACAAGAATTATACCGATTTTGCATTAGTTCAGAGCAGATTTCGTTTTTTAGTCTGTAAAACTTTTCAGTGTTGACTTTTGTTCTCATAAACCGGTCAAGCTCTTGTACAAAAGTTCAAAGTTTTTGTAGCAGAAACAAAAGAAAAAAGAGAAAATATCACGAACCTGGCAACGTGTCAATAATTTTTAAATAAACTAACTCCAGAAGTGTCTAATGGGAAAACTATGAAACGCATAACCTTGAAAATTAACAAAACCACATAGACAACTGACAGAATAGAAGGAAGACATCGTACAAAATATATAAGCGGAAATTGGCGGAGAGTTGTTGTTTGAAAACATGTAGAAGACTCTCCAAATTGATATTAATGGTGCTGTGGAAAACCAATTAAACTACCATCTGGTGGGTCAAACTGAACAGGGCCCATTAAAAAAAATATTACACATATAATTTTCCTTTTTTTTAGAACTAAATGTCTATATTATTCTTATTATAATTATACAATAGATAATAATACTCACTTGAAGAAATATGGTCTATACTGACCCTCTAAGCAAGTAATAAAAAATGTTTTAAAAAAAATTTAGTAACTGACTGGTACTTCCGAAGTAGGTATCACAACGGTGCAAAATTAACACTATACTGGAATACCTAACCTCGAGGATATGCTAGAGACTTCATGCCAGAACCCGGTAATACCTGCCTTCACAATAACTACTACCTAATAGTTGTTTTATTCTGAGAAACGAACTGACGCCAGCAAGTTCTAATCTTAGCTTCTTTTCGAGTAGTGGAACTGCCTGAGAACTCTGATCTGACCTGAATCTTTCCTTCTAGCTTGGGTTGGTAGACTTGGCCACAGCAAACTTCAATCTAGAAATCACCTTGATACCTCTACGTTCAAGTCGCAGAGCACATGGCAGATCATGTCGACAGGTTTAAAGATCTTTGATAACGTATACTAAACCATTTTCCGATTTTTTATCAATCTAGGCCGATGGCAGCTTCAGACTTTCAAACTGAGTTCCTGTAGAGCAGCCCGCCGTCAGAAACCGCCCCTCGTATTCGTAATTCCTTCACTACCAGGTGCTATCTTTAAACCCGCCGAAACAGCAGCAGCGAAAATACGCATAATCAAGTACCCACAAGCGGTAAGCAGCTAGCTTTATCGGCGATGGGAAAATAATCCACAAAACGCCACGCTGGGGCGTTTGTTAATCTTATATTACAAACGAATTCAGTTTGTACTCGAGGATCAAGCTGAGGTAGGCTCAAATCGACTTGAAGGGCTGCCAAGTACCAGTGTAAAGACATTCACTTTTCGTTTCCGGTCCGTACACCCCTAAAACACCCAAATTCTAACATTTTAAGGTAAATATCGGCAGCCATTAATCTTGTGATTTGAGCTTTTCGTATTTACATGCCAGTGAAGCTAGTGCTTATTTTGTCGGTCTCCTCGAGAACTTCAGAAAGCCACACAACATTTTTCATTGATTTTTGTTTTAAATACATTTGGTTTAGGTAAGAAACATTAATTATTTTGTACTGTAGATTTAGGAATACATATTGTTTACACAACTGACTACATATTATCGCACAAGAACTTTATAAGCTTTTGTTCCGATCTACCTTTGTAGCATTGCAAAATAGTAATACTTAAAATAATTAACCAAACTTCTCTACTTTGGCCACAATTTCAAGGTTCTGTACCATTGTAGGTCGGCCTTGTATCATCTTCCAGGCTCTCACTCTGATGCCTCAACTCAATAGACCGTCGACGGATGGTCGATTCTGATGGGGAAATATTCTGGTAAATTATTTTCAGCCTTTAACCTGTTTGAGCAAGATGAACACCCTCCCTAAGCAAGAATTTAATAACTGTTGGCTGTTCAATTTTACCATCTTAGAAACTACCATAGTGAACTCTACTAAATCAATCATTAAATTTAATTTTGTACAAGTTGGTACGAAACTTTTTAAACTGACTTACTGGAAGATACGGACTGACAGGCAACACAACATTGTTTTTGAGGACACACAAGAGAATAGCAAAGTTTTTCCGTTTCATCTGCAGACGAAGGTCTCCTACAGAATCTGCTACTTAAAAATGCAAAAACGAGGTGAATCAATGCGATCAGGAAATTCTCAAAGGTTTACTACAACATTTGCAAGATACTAGCCTTAAACTCAAAGTACATTGTGCCCCTTTTTTATAACTTACCTTGGATGGCTCACAGGTCTCCGACTAGCTCAATGTACGGTTTTTATTAAGGTTTAACCAATGTGGGCTTTTTAGTTCGCTTCACTTTCACATAAAGATAATAGTTCATTAATCAACAGAAATGGGCGCCATAACTTTATTATAAAGTGTTAATTTTAAGATGTTTACAATAATTGGGTATTCTTTCTTACAATTCACTGATTATATGTTATTTGTTAAGGTTTATGCCTTTTTAATTTTGACAAATGTTATGAAATTCCTTACTAATCCTAATTTACTCTGACAAGTTAGAATTTGTTCTAATTAAACGTCTGCATTAATTAATCTATAAGTATCCAGGAGATTTCTTATACATATTTAACTAATAACCTCTGAGTAGTAAGATGAAAATATAAAGAGCTCTCTATACCCTCGTATTTCTCATTCGAATTCCTTAATCACAATTAATGATCGGTGTTTAGTTTAGCTGATATCATTCCAGGGAGTATAAGAAAAATCCCGTATGATCAAAAGCTTGTTATTTGACAAGTGATTGAAATACTAACTTGACAGCTGCAAACTAATTCAAGTCCCATTCAGGATGAACACTAGGTAAGTAACAATTCTTTTACTTTGAAACTAATCTGTTATCGATTATCATTAAGGCTTATGCCCTTATTTAACTATATTCAAGCTATGACGTTGGTCTAATTCTAATTAACAATATCTAATTCTTTCAGGATTAACATACGGTTAATGCAGAGAACCATTGAATTCGGACCTCTTCATCTTCCAATATCAACAGAGAAGAACCCCTCATCTAACCAAAGAAATGGTCTTTGACTGGTGAGTGATTTCCTAACTTGTTAGCAGTTTCTAACTAAGTTCTCCTTTCTCTCCTTATCAACTTGGAGCACATCAATACCCTCCTCCATGGTGAAGATATAATCAACCAGGAGATGCAAACTAGTGAAAAAGACTAAGAGCTGGTAGCTATCGAGGAGTCTCTAAGAGCTGAATAAAGGAAAACCCTCTATTATGATTTGTATGTATTAGCTTGTTAGTTACCTACCAGTTAAGTAATAACTGCCCTTTTCAGAAAGAAAATGTTTGTGTGATTTATCCTATCTGCCTGAAAAATTATTATGTTTTAATAATATGCTGGATTGAGTAAATAAAGCCTTACGGTTGTCTGCGTGTATCCTTTTTAAGCTAGGACTTTTAATTTGCTTCGCTTCTACACAGAGAAGCGTCCTTTTGCTTTTTCAACCAAAAAGGAAGTAGCAAATTTTGTTATTTATTGTTTTTAATAATTTAACTATGAGCCTTCTATTACGTTTGCTTTAGATTTATAAAAAGGGTAGGCAACCCCTTATACTGTTAATGCACTTTAAGTTGCCTATCTATTAAGTTTAACTAATACCGAACGGTATCATTGTAGAAGCTAAGATATGTACTGCTACAAAATCAAATATCTCAAAATTATTGTCAAACATAGTCAGCTAGGGTAAGAAAACCAATTCAAGGAGTTTTTGGTAATTACGGAAGCCAATGGTATTAAAAAATGTAACCTCGCTAATATTCTTTAATAACAGAAATCCACTTAATGTGATATTTCACAAAATACAGTCACCCTTAGTGCTTTCTCATCAGAAAGGCGAGATGAGCTGCCGGTTTTACACAATTTACGAAACAGGACATTATACAAGTGTTTTCAATTAATTTCGAATTCGTGACTACATGGGCATATCTAAGAACCGACGTTATCTTTATCAAACTCTTAAATAAGATTACAAAGTGGAATCAATGCATTTTTAGCACAACAAATATGCCCATGATCGAGTGTTGCCGAGACTAGAAATTGTAATCTCACGCTCTGCAATCCGGCGGCTTTGGTTTTTCACAATCTTTGCGGGATAGTTAGGCGATTGCGTCATTATAGGTAGCTCATATATACTGAGATGATTTTAAGCCTATAACTTGGCTCTGGTGGCAGTGCAAGATATTTAACCAAGTTAATAAAGCACAGAGTTAAGATATTTTATGAAACTGCAATTTAAAACAATAATAAAAGTATTAAACGCATTGGTAATGAGAAGTAGTAATTAAAAGGATAAAGGCACGCATAAGCAAAGCATATTTCAGAGGGTTGGGATTTGAAGTTGAATAAAGTAATATAATTCATAATAAACCAGTCAAATTGTGTTTTTACCAGGAAAGTTGTGGGGTAGTTTTTATGTCTTCCATTCTTTATGTATTTTGGGGTGCTGAATGCAAATCTGAGGTTGGCTAACAAAATCTCATTTTTTGTGGCTTTTTGCTTATAACTCAAAGACTATAAACTTTTCATAAATAACCTCTCAATTCAAAATGAATTTTTTTCTCCGACAAACTGTTCGGGCTCAAGCGATAGTTGAAAATTGGCTTATTTTATTTGTCTCCGCAAAAACCCACTTTTATATGAGCCGTTGTCGTTTAGAGGGTTCTGGCTGAGGTTCTTCGAAGGCGGCGAGGCCTGATACAGGTTCGGGTTGTTCTATCGTCAGAGTCGGGGCTTGTTCATCTGGAAAATAAAAGAGGTGATAAAAAAACAACAACTTGTGATCATATCTTAAGGAGAGATGAGTGATTACGAAATAGATTGTGAGATTAGACATACCTTCCCCATCTTTTAAGCGTCTTTCTTCAGTGTGTTCTTGGCCTCTTTCTTCGGTCTCTTCTTCGTCAATGTCAGTGCTGTTTTCCGGGAGCTCGACGTTTTCACACAGCCCTTCGCACGATGTACAGATCGGGGAGCTTCCAGGCGAACAGCTTCTGTGTAAGTCGAACAAAATCCCAATTAGGAAACCACATCGACCAATTTCCTTGAACCGTACTTCTTGTACAGAAACACTGCCAACCCTACGACTACTGGTGAGACGAATGATCTGGGCGTCACTGCTGCGGCAAGACTATGAGCCAGCGCTGTGCTCTTCTTCTTCTTCTTCTTCCACATATCATGGTCTCCACGTTTTTTGTTTAGCACAACTGTTTCCATAAATGTACGGAGGGTTTCAGGATTGAGTTTCTCATTTCCTTCCAAAAACTTATCAGGTGGGGGGTATTGTTCTGTCTCATAAACCTGGCTTCGGATATCCCCAACAATAATTGCAGCAGCCGTCTTAACAATCCGGAGTATCTCCTCTTGTCCATTTTTTAACTCCTGCTGGCACCAAGCATCATTTAAAATTTTATACTCTAGGTTTTTGAAACACACTGCATGCTTTTTGGTTGAAGAAAAGGTAATTATTATGTCGCTTCCATATTTTTTAAGTAGATGAGCTTTAACTGTCTTTGTCAGGACGATAATCACTCTTGATTTGGTCCATCAACTCGTCGAGCATAAACTGGCATTCTCCATCACTATTCTCAAGATAAGTGTAGACATTTTCCATTGCTGCTTCAACATGATTGACGAATGGACCGCTTTTTTTTCTCTTAAGTTTTTGGGCGATTGTACAGCTTTCTCATTCATAAACTATGATACTGACAATCAGAGGCCACCAAGTTTATGATAGTTTCCTTGACTTTCAAAACTTGATCCTGATACACAATATTGCGATTGGTTTTCTTTTTTCTTTGTTGTTCGCTAAACTCAGGTGTTATGACGAGGCCACCCATAAAGCAATGAGTTTTGAAGCTGAAAGGTGCTTCAGTAGAACGTCTTTTGACTTGCTGCCTACCCTGCTCCACCTTCTTCAACTGAGCGGCAATCATTCTTTCATTACTGTAGTTTTTACGACATCGCTCATGAACTTCAACTGCAGATTTTTTACTTAGGTGAACATGCTCACCGTCCTTCCTCTTCTTGCTTGACTCGATAAATGTTTTCAAACATCTTTCCAGCACCGTTATCACCTTCTCTACATTATTATCCAGCACTTCATCACAAATAAAACACACGTTTGAAGCCATTTTTAACACTACGCGTAAACATAACCTGTAACCTGTTGAATTGTGTTGTCGTTGGATTCTAACACCGAACTACTCCCTTCGCAGTGACACTGACACTGCCACTGACGTAGTTGATCTGGACTCGTCTGTGAAGAAATCTAATGCAAGGAAAGAGAGCTTTTAAACCAAACGGGGCAGTTATAAAATCATTTGGTGAGGGTGTAAGAAAATAAATAAAATGAAAAGATGTACAAGACGGAATTATATTTGCACAGAATTTAAATACAATGTGATTTTGAAAATGCTTTTTTTTAGTACTGGAGATGGCATAATAGTGTAAGCCAGTATACATTGTATTGGAAGGAGGCATTCACTAAATGACAACCTTTAATAATAAATTAAAGTTTTGAAGTGCAAAAAGTGGGTTTTTATGGAGACAGCCGAAATATGCCAATTTTCAACTAGCGCCTGAGCCCAAACGGTCCGTCAGAAAAAAACCTAAATAATGAATTTGTAGGAAATTTTATGTACTTTCATTTTGACTATGAAAGTTGTTTACGAAAAGTTGATAGTTTCCGAGTTGTAAGCAAAAAACCGCAAAAAAATGAAAATGTTTACCTTTTTTTACATTTTCTTCAATATTGCGTCACGAAATTTTGTTAGCAAACCTCAGATTCGGTTTCAGCACCCCAAAAAACATATAAAATGGAATAAATTAAAACTACTCCACAAATTTCCCGCTAGGGGCCCTTTTGAGCACAAATTGACTGTATTATAATAAGTTTGTGCATATTTAAAGCCAGACCACACAAAATTTAATTGATACAAAATATTTGTTATGTGCAAACTAAATGAGTGAAAGTTGTAATCAAAGCAAAGGTCAGAGAATGGCAAGCAATCTGAAAGGTAAATAAGTTTGGAATAGAGGAAAATAGAAAATTGCAAAGAGCAATCCCGAAATTAGGCAACAGAATAGAAGCAAAGTGAGCAACCTGTGTAAATCGGAAACTCAATCTCCAGTGCATTAATAAAACAAAGTGAAAAGCAGAGTAGTACATTTTAAAACATTTGTGTGCGTAACGAAAGAAACAATGATAGTTATAAGTAAAAGACAATTTTTTAAAATTTAAGAAAATATTAATTTAATATTTATGTAATCAAATGTTACTCCATTTGTGTATTTTGCTATCAAAACTAATTTCTAATTAACAAAAACCGTCGCGGTAACAAGCAACGTGATGCCTTTTTGTTGTTAGAAGAGAACAATTGAAAATAGAAATTAATTAATCTTGTCGAACTTGTGCTCCTTCTTTAAAGATGTTTTTAACTAATAAACAAGTACTTTACCGTATAAAAAGTGTACGGTTTTATTCACCAAGTGTTCAGGCAGCTGTACGAGTTTCTGGCGATTTCCACGACAAAAAATTAAAATTTTTCGAATTCGCCTCCGTGATTGGACATCGGCAGCCGATCAGCTCAAATTTCCAAGGGTCGTTTCCAGCACAATTAACCAGCGGATCCCAGAGGTCTGTACTGCAATAGGTCAGCGGGGTCTGCAAGAGCACCTAGAGCAACATCTGCACCCAGGGGAGCGACTCCAGCAGAGGAATCCGGCAGCGTCAACTGGTGTCAGCATCGAAGCAAGATTGATGAGAACTTTACGAGGTAGGATTGATTTGTAAATTGAGGGTCAGCGTACGAGAAAGCAATTAATACACAAGAGTAGACCTTGCTGAAGAGGCCTAGCGTTTCTCCAAAAGTCCAATTACGTCGTGGGTTTCTAAAATCGAACGGCGCCATCAGTTTTTGCGAAATTGGCGGTTTTTCAAGTACTAGAGACAAGTAAGCGGTCGGCGTGGTTCTACGGCATCCTATTAATAACGAAGGCGAGGTTTGTGTTGCCAAGCTGAATAATTAAATTAATTACCTCATACTACCTTGCAATAATCATTTTTAGAACGTTCAAATAATCGCTGTTGCACTGGTGACATTTTGTGTCGTTTGACGGATTGTATAGTTTATCTGCCAGAACTGCGTGTATGAACTAAAAATCGCACATTGGAGCTACTGATTTTAAATATAGCCCATTTCAGAACCCAACATGGGATAAGCAGTTTTGTGTTTGTCGAGAGCTAGCTTAATTAATATTGCAGTTAAATAAAATATTAAGAAATGGGCATTCAACCGTTTTATTTGTGCAATTAATTCTTACATTTTATTTTAACTAGCCTTAAATTACTCACAGGCAAAGTGAGCACAGCATAAAAATTACACTGAGAATTGTGCTCTAATTATAACTTATTGAATTTTGTCTAAAAATAATAATACAAATAGGCAGTTCATCGCAATACGTACCGACAAAGAGATACTAAGGAAAGAGGTTGATCTATGCCGAAATCGTTGTCATTCTCTGCATTAATATTCTTCACTTACTGGCGACAGCGTGACGTACTCCACTTTACTTAATTCTTCGACGAAAGGCTAAATACCAAAGCGAAAGCGGTTATTGTATGCGAAAAAAATTTGAAAGTGACTTTTATGAGACGTTTCACATAACTTTGGGTTGGTCGCGATTCATTGCGAGGTTGAGACAAAAATTGTAAATGTATAAAAATGATCGACGTAGAAAGCAATACTTTGGCAGGTTATAATATTAATAATATTAATCTGTTTTAGACCTTCCTATACCTGACTTGTGCAACTTTCTGCTTATCGTTTGCCAGTATAACTACCTTGGTTAAGCGACTCAAAAGTAATGACTATCACAACTGGGACTTGCCATACGGACCACTGGCTATAGTAAATGCCACTTATAGCCCAGCATACGAAATATCTTGGTTATATCAGAACATCAGTGTAATTTGTATTGGATATCAGTTTTGCACCATCGATTTAATTACAGCTGCTCTCTTGGCTCACGTAAGCTTTCAGTTAAAAATATTGCAGAACAATTTCAGAGGACTAGTAAAAATTAGCTACAATAAATTGCAAAGGGTAAGGTTTGTATTTCTCGTTAATATAAGTGTCCGTAGCTACTCATCCAATAATAATAGCAATTTCTACCTTTGTTTACAGGACATCAACTCAAACGAGAATAAAAACTACCCTAATGGTAATGGAGGCAATGGCATGATATCATGGAAGTATTTAAAAGAGTCTATTGAAGAAGCAGTTGGCTATCACTTGGCAATAATTAAACTGGCCGATCAAATAGAAAAGCTATTTAGCACTTTACTGATGTTAGTGTTTCTCGGCACCTTGGGTATGCTGTGCTTTTTAGTTTACCGTGCATCCTTGGTATGTTTATAATTGATATTTGACCATTCGAATGTTAAATTTCTACACTTTTCAGCTGTCTTTAGGCGATCCTCGACTGATTAGAGGTGCCGTTGAATGCCTAACCGGCTGTGTGCATGTGCTGATCATATGTTACTGGGGAAACGAGGTGATGCTTGAAAGTGAGAAGGTTGGAGCGGCCGCTTATGAGGCAAACTTTGCTGGGACTGATTTGAGATTCCAGAAGGCCCTAGTGCTAGTTATCAGGCGAAGCCAAAACCCTGTCAAGGTGACGGCTGGGAAGTTTGCTGATATCTGTTTGAATACGTTTACATGGGTACGATATTTTACTAAATACTAGGTGGTATATCTTCGAAAATACTTAATTAGTCAAAATTTTAAGGCAAGTTTAGGTTGCAATCATTTCCAGTCGCTCGTTTGAAACCACTATGTTAAACTCATTTCTTCAGCTAGATGAAACATGTGTGCTTTGATCCAATGTTTTTTTAATCATAAAATAGGTTTCCGTTCAATATCACTGCAAATTTCTATTTTACCTGTCATAATTATTACCACACTTTCCGTCGCCACATAGAATATGGATATTCCATAAAACGTTCCTGCATTTAATAATATTTAAAGGTTCTCAGCCCAGCTATGAAGCGTATGTGTTCATTTGTCCATCTGTGGTGTGCAAAGTGTTCTGCGGTAAAACTATATTTTAAAGGCCTGCGATTGATTGATTGTACATACATTCAGAGTCAATGCAGGTGATCCGTACGATAGTATTGCCTAAATTCAGTAAGTACGGCATAATTTTTTGTTCCAGATTTCGGTTAAGGTCGTTATTACAGAAAAACTGTTGCATATCGATAAAAGTTGTGTGAACCACTTCAATTTTACATTTTATTTTGACCTTGAGATTTTACTAGTCTGTTATATGAATATTTGGCCTAACTGGCAGTGAAAGACCACCGTCTTTAATTTTTTTTTTTTAATTACATACACGTGATTTACAATCTGCTCTATAGGAGCAATAAGTAAATTGGATTAATGTATTACACATGAAGGGAGAAGCAGCCCAGTAGCTACACTCCGAATTAACTACTTTTAAGTTATGGGTTGAATAGAAAAACTTTTCTTAACTAAAGCTATGGATCTACATCTGTGGGCCATCTTTTTTTTAGTCTTCTTCTTACCTCTAGTGGGACGCTAAGAGTACTAGCTTCTTCATTTGGATGTCCAGGGAGACTATTTAGGTATCTTCTGGTTAGGTCGCGGATTTCATCATTGACGAACGGAATGCCTGAGTCATCATGTATGGTTTTATTGCTGACATACCAGGGGGCATTGAGAATTATTCTTAAAATTTTGGACTGCAACCTTTGGATGATCTGGGTGTTCGAAGGTTTAGCACAGCCCCAAAGCTGTACCCCGTATGTCCATATCGGCTTGATTATGCATTTGTATAAGAGAATCTTATTGTTTACTGTGAGTTTCGATTTTCGTCCTATTAGCCAGTTCATTTGTTGTATCTTCAAGTTGATTTGTGTTTTTTTGTTCTTAATGTGGGGTTTCCAAGTCAGTCTGCGGTCAAGTGTTAAGCCTAGGTATTTTATCTCCTCTTTCACAGGAAGACGAATGCCGTTTATTGTTACTTCGGGACATTCAACCCTTCGAGTTGTAAATGTGAAATGAGCAGGCTTTTGTTGATTTACGGTGATATTCCACTTGGCCAGCCAGCTTTCAAGGAGATTGAGGTGGTACTGGAGGTTATTAGAGGCAATTTGGGGGTTTTCATTGCTAGCAATTAATGCGGTATCGTCCGCGAAGGTGGCAATTTTGGTATTAGCTGTTGTTGGAATGTCAGCAGTAAAAATTAGGTAAAGGAAAGGCCCCAGCACACTACCTTGGGGAACTCCGGACTTGATAGGGTAATAAATGGATGTTTCCAGTTTATATTTAGTTTGGAAGTAGCGGTCAGTCAGGTAGGACTTTAATAGGAGGTAGTAAGGTGTGGGTAGGGTAAGCTTCAGTTTGAATAGCAATCCGTTATGCCAAACACGATCAAACGCTTGCTTTGTGTCTAGGAAAGCTGCAGTGCATATTTTCTTATCTTCGAAGCTTTTGAGTATTACGTTTATTATTCTATGGCATTGTTGGGTTGTTGAGTGAGTTGCTCGAAAGCCAAATTGATGAGCAGGTACTATTTCATCCAGGTCAATTGACTTTGTAAGTCTTTTCAGCAAAAGTTTCTCGAATATTTTGGACATTGTTGACAGCAAGCTGATAGGCCTGTAGGATGTTGCTTCTTGTGGTGGCTTTCCAGGTTTGTGGATCATGATTATTTGTGCGAATTTCCAAGTTACTGGATAATAAGCTAACCTAAGCATGCTATTGTAAATGGTAGTCAATAGTACTATGGCTTTTCTTGGTAACTCTTTGAGTATTAGCGGAGTGATTAGGTCGAAACCAGGCGCTTTCTGATTTTTGCATTTCGATATCTCGTGTTTTACTTCCGCAGAGGAGAAAGGCGCTATTGGTAATGTCATTGGACAGGGACTGCTTAGAAATTCATCAATTTCTGGGTTATCATTGCTATTGTCATTTAAGAGTGGACTGAAAACTTCTGATAGATGTTCTGCAAAAATAGCAGCCTTATCATGATCTGTCTTGGCCCAACTACCATCCCCTTTCCTCAATGGAGGAATGTAAGCGACTGGTTTTTTGAAACTTTTGGTAGCTTTCCATATAGATTGGTCCTCGCTTGATAACGTGGTTATATAAGTTTCAAAGCTAGTGTTTCTAATTTCTTGTAATTCCAGTTTTAGTTGCCTCGCCAGCCTATTGTATGCAGATCTGTCAACAGGGTTTCTACTTCTTTGCCATATACGTCTGGCTTTTCTTTTTTTTCCAACAAGTTCTCTAATGAATAGTGGTATGTTGGCCGTTGTGTTTATATCTTTGTCGGTCTTTGGAGTGGATATCCAGGCAGCTTCTTGTATTACACAAGTTATGTAATTTGTTGCAGCATCGAGATCGTCAGGATGTTTGAGATTGAGGTTGAGATTCAGATGTTTATCGATATGCGATCTGAATGCCTCCCAGTTTGTTTTAGATGAGATAAGCTTGGGCACGTCTGGTCTGAAGATGACATGGGTACTAAGTGTGGCTATTATAGGAGTATGATCAGATGAAAGATCCCAATTTGGTGAAACTTCGAGGTAGTTTAGTGAGAAACCTTTGAGTACAAAGAAGTCAATTAGGTCGGGCAGCTTATTAGGGTCGGATGGCCAGTACGTTGGTTCTCCGGTAGAAATATATGAGCAATTACTGTTGTTTATGGCCCTTAGTAGATTTCTACCCTTGGTGTTAATTAACCTTGACCCCCAGTCGGTATGCTTGGCGTTCCAGTCGCCTCCTATTATAAATCGGTTCCCCATATGCTGGAAAAGTGCTTCATATTCTTCAGTAGAGATAGTATGTTTGGGTGGACTATATAACGCAGCTATATCAAAAGAAAATGGTTGAGAGCTGATATGGATTATTGATGTTTGATTTTGTTAGTTTGATGTGCAGGCATATCATGGTGTTTTATAGTATTGCGGATAATTTCTGCAGAACCACCATGGGCTGTTCCATCAGGATGGTTGGTGTAATAAACTTTGTACTGTGGTATTCGGAATACTGTCCTTTCAGTAAAATGCGTTTCCGAAACTAGTAGAACATCTATTTTATTAAGTTGTAGAAAATTGAGTATTTCTGTTTTATGGTTCGTTAAACCATTAGCATTCCAAGAAGCAATACGTAATGAAAAAAAGTCCATTAACGAGTTATTTTGCCAATGGCAGTGGTTAGCATGTTGAAGATCATACTGTTTTGGTTTATTAATTGGGAAAACATTGATTTAAATTCGCTGAGGAAAGTAGTCAGCTGGGTTTCTAAGTTAATCTGATGGTTTTCCATTGTAGTTCCTTGCACTACTCCGGCATATGTGGAATTATTTCTTGTGTATTGTTGGGTATTTTTTATAATTTGTGGCATAGGATGGTTACGACCTTGGTAGTTCGTATTTCCAGTCTTACCTCTGGCATTTTGCAAGTCTTTGTAGACAGAGCACCCTTTGTAGTTGGCAGTATGGCTATTTCCGCAAAGAGCGCACCTGGCGGGTGTATCTTTAGATTTCTGACATTCTGTTGAATTATGGTTGCCACCGCATTTCACGCATTTAAAAGCCCTTAAACAGTATGTTTTAGAGTGTCCGTACAGTTGGCATCTTGTGCACTGTATGATACCTTTCTTTTTATTAGGTGGTTCTATTTGAATTCGCATTTTACACAGAAATTTAAGATCGTATATCTCTTTGTTATTTGGTTGAGGTTCAAGGTCAACGTAGAATAGCATTAGAGGTAATTTACTTTCTCTATGTCTTATGTTCATGATGTTACGAACCGTATGACCTTTTGCTTTGAGTTCATCTTTAATTTCAGCAATGGGAATCGAATAGTGAAGATTACGAATAACTACGCGGTAAGCCCTATTCTGCTTCATCTGGTAGGTATGATGAATGATGTTTTCATTATTCAAATGTGTTATAAGCTTTCTATATATATCTGAGGATTGTGCATTTAGTTTAATTGTATCATTTGTTAACGCTTTGCATTGATATGTTTCTTCTGGCGTGACTTGAGATAGATTATCGACCATTTTCTTATAATCTATTACCCCATAAATAAATATAGGGGGAGGTTTCGGTATTTTTGGGGATGTTTCTGTGGATGTTTCTACTGGATTCTTATTTTCTGTAGTAGCTTCGTCTAAAGACTCGTATCTGTTAGTTGTTGTTATGTCGGGTGGTCTAGCAATATTAATTTTTTGCGCATTGTGTCTCTTTCTTTTTTTTATGACTTGCCATTCGTGGTTATTCTTCGACGTTTCATTGTCGTCGCTGTCTTGCATTGCTAATTCATCGTAATTTGATTCTTGTGCTATTTGTAATGGATTTGTGGCATTTGGTTGGGAAACGCTTGGTTGGGGATTGTAATTCTGTTGTGAGTTATTATTTAGTTGGTTGATAAAAGGGTATTGACCATTAGTTTGTTGAAAGTGTGTTGGAAATTGCGGAATAGATAACGCAGAAGGTGTTGACTGTGGCTGGATTTGTTGTTGATACGGTGTGTACTGAACGGGAAATGATTGCTGTATTTGGCCGTATTGATTGTTAGAAGGCGTATTTAAGCCGTAAGGAAAGCTCATTATGATTGATAAGGCCACAAGCCTTAGTATTAAATTTGTTTAAAAGTTTTGGTTATTAATGAAATCACTTACTTCGAAAATATAACTAATCACTTGGCCTTGCGGCCGCACTATCGCACTTTGGCGTCGCCGATAGCGGAGCATACAATTTTTACTCCTTACACGGTGAAACTCAGAACGCGACTCCGTCTTTAATTTGTATCTTCCAATTGAGTAGTATCAACATTTTGACAATGTTTCTTTTTGAGTTTTTAAACGATTGTATTCGTGACGCTCCTTCAATTTATGCAAGCCTTCGATTTGTGCAGTTTCGTGGATTATTTCTTTCACTCGTTGAGGGTGTACTTTGGAACATAAATTGTATAGTTATAGGACCCGGTTATTTTACTGAAGAGTTTACACTCGGTGAATGGATGAAGTGTTGTAGGATAAAATGCGAATAGGGTAGACAAGCATAACTACCACTTAAGACATTTTTAGCCGCTGTCTGTTCACAAATTAATACACTTTAAAGTTCAAAAGTGTATTAAAAAATCAAATGCAGAGCTTTATATACAATTAAATTGTGTAGTGTTTACTATACGATCTTATAACCTACTAATTGCATAAGTGCAAAACACCACACTTGCATGAAACTGCTTGCTTGTAAACAATGTGTATTGAAATTTGACGTAATGATACCATATTAATGCTGATAGTGGAGCACGTCTAGCGTAATTGCTACACATCGAGAACTAGTTTAGCAATGTAATTTGTTTTCGCACAAGTTCACCGAATTGTCTATTTCATTGGCAAACAGAAGTTTCAGCAGATTGTGATCTGATGAAATTGCAATCCCTGGATCGGAAGTATCTGTCCTAATATCATCATGGTTTTATTTAACTTTATACTAGTTTAATTTTCAGCTCTTAAGAACATCCTACTCGGCGTTCATGGTATTACATAACAAAGATGTGCAAGAACCCAGTTCTGACCTTTAAACGACGTTGCTGTTATTGTTAGTTGTTTTAGAGCAGCTTCATAGTAGTGTTATTTCTAAATATTACAAAGTAGTCGTTTTCTTAGATGGTCAATATATAGAAATATAAACGTATAAGCTTGTTGTCTTAATTGTAGAATAATAGAAAAAGTATAGAATATTGATTGCAATGGTCCAGTGTTACTTATAATACATATTTAACATAAAACCTTTTCATTCGAAGATGTTGAAGTAACTGTTGAAACAAAAAGTAAAATGTATGAAATTAAATATAAATCTTTCATTTATTACGATGAGTGAAATCCAATATCAGGTAGATATTGGATTTCACTCAGTTTCATATTATCTGAATATTTTGCGGCTTGCTCAACGTTCAACTAGCAGATTAGTGATCTCCCACATCAACGTTTTCCATCAAGCGTTTCTGTTTTAAGTATTGTAAGCATTTTTCGTCAGATCCATATTCATTCGTCGACAGTTTGCTATACGAATACTCCAGTAAGAAAATGTAGTTGGTTTCATTACAGGTGTATGCTGTAATACTACAAATTATGGTCCAGTCATATAGTGATATAGTTGTAGTACTACAATTTTTGTAATAAATTGTCTAATAAAATTGCAATTACAGGATAAATAAATCTGTCTACACTAATTCAATTACTGTTTTAAAAACGAATTTTATTGCAGTAATAATTACTTGTTGGTGTTGCTGCTTTATAGAATAGAACATGCTTTCAGATGAAATTCAATTTGTCTTCATTTGCAACACTCACACAGGAAGTGTACTTTATTTAATAAACTATTACCATGGTTCTGTGCCTCAACATCTCTATTTGATGTCTTCTCTACCTATACAAACAAATATAGAAGGTATTAAAAGTTGGAGGCAGCCTCCTCTTTCATAATTATTAGGTACCTGTATAACCTAAGCGGCTAAGGAGAGCTCATTCGCTCATTGCGCTAAAAAACATTTAGGCAACTGTAGATACACCACTTTGTTTTGTATAGCAATATCAGAAGCAGATTATTTCGGTAAGTACTTTATCTGTTAATCTATTACTTGCGACGAAGCTTCTATTTATAACCGAGTTAGCCATTATGTTCTTATGTTTGTTGACGAATAACAGAATTAAAAAATGTTAACTGAAATGTTTTGATGTAATGGATATGTTCTATGCTCAACTTTCCCTGGATTCGAGTTACAAAATGGAGTGCGCCTTGTTACCCTTGTTACTCTATCTCTTAGGTCTGTAGTTCTGAGTAGAGCACCGCTCAAAGTAGCCAATGTTTCAAGCGTCACATTTACTACGTTTTTGTACGATAGCCTGTATTTTTATCTGTCAAACGACATGGATTTCATAGCAATTTATTGGTAGCAAGGTCATTAAAGAATATGTTCTCTGAATGTCTTTTTTGACAGTGGTCTATTATGATATGTTTTATCGGACTTTTTCCACTGTCTAGAAAAGTGGAAAAAATCCGATAAAACATATCATTAATAAATATTTTAAAAACACCTTGCAATTTATCTTCAAAGAGTTTTTCTCTCAAACGGCTTTCCCAATCTTAGTCTTTTTTATATCAGAATTATTCTTTTTCACAGTTTTAGTGTATGAGGCAAAAAATAGAGTAAATTCTAAAAAAAATCAATTTGAAAAAGAACAGTGACGTAAATATAATTTGAAATGTATGTTTCGTTTTTAAGAAAAACGCCTTGAAATGAAAAACGTTAGTTCTAGAGTTGGCCACTTGTTGTCGCACCATCTTTATTCAACAGGTAAAAATACCTAATTACAGAATAAATGTAAAATACGAGTAGCAAAATCAAAAATGCCGAGAGGCAAGTAGATAAAATGGTCTTAAATTTATTCAAACTTAAATTAAACAAATCATTGTCACTAAAGTAAGAATTATATAATTAACACATTAGTATAACAGGACTATTGAAATGATAATTTGTTCTAGGATTTTAAAATGTAAATATCTCTTGATTGTGCGTATTAACGCACTGAACTCGAAAACAAAATCTAGATAGCAATGCAGGAATGCAAGTTAAATCTCTTAAAACTTTAAACAATGAAATTATTATAGTATACAACCGTCTATTTCTGAGAGATATGTGCTTTAGGTCAGTTAATAAATATTTGTAGGATTTTTCATTGTAGTTATATGTCGATCCATTAACACAGTAATGCAAAAAGTTTTGTACATTTTCAAGTCTATCAATTTGATAGTTATAGAAAGGATTCCAAATAACAGCACAATACTGCAGTTTGGTCCTCACTAAGGTATTGAATAGGTTACATAAGGCACTACAGTGTGAGAAATATTGAGTATTTCGAAAGATAAAGCCCATTTTTCTATAATATTCCAGTATTATTGAGTGTATATGATCATTAAATGACAATTTGATATCAAATATTATACCAAGATCTTTGAAACTAAAAACTCTGTTTATTGATACGTTATCTAAAGTATAACCAAAATGAAAATTTGACTGCTTTCTGGAATAGGTCATAGTGAAACATTTATTAACGTTACAAAACAATTTGTTAGTCTCTAACCATTTACAAATTGTATCTATGTCAGCGTGCAACATTTCACAATCTTGAATATTATAAATCAACTTAAAAACCATTACATCATCGGAGTACAAAAGGAATTCGGAAAATCGTATACAGTTACAAATATCATTTATAAAAATTAAGAATAATAGCGGTCCTAAAACTGATCCCTGTGGTACATCCGACGTAGCTACAAAATATTCGGAACAGGAATTATTGCAGTACACAAATTGCTGACGGTTTGACAAATAGGATTTCATAAATTGAACAAAATTTTGGTGCCCACCCATATCGACAAATTTTGGTAACAAAATACTGTGGTCGACTTTATCAAAGGCTTTTCTAAAGTCTATATAGATCATGTCAACTTGATTTCCGCTTTCCAAACTATCTGATATAAGTAGTGTAAATACAGTTAAATTTGTTTGTGTAGAGCGTTTGGTAATAAATCCATGGCGATTTAGGTAAATCTGATTTGAAATTTGTCAATATAGGCTGTCATGAATTATTGATTCAAACACCTTAGAGAATACAGAAAGAAGTGCAATAAGTCGATAGATTTCAATATAATTAAGTTTTCAGGATTTATGAATCGGACATCTTTTTGTAAGTTTCCATTTTTCAGGAAAAGTGTTGGTTGTTATACTTAAATTAAATATTATACGTAACGGTTTAACTAAAAAATCAATTTATATCATTAAAATATCATTAAAGTACCATAGTGAGTATTTTAAGCAGTATACAAATGTAATGTAATTTATTTAATCGTTTACTTATTTATAATCAAAACAGTTCTTAAATTAAAGTAACTTTTGTTGAAATTGATTTTATTTTTGGTGAAATTGGTGTTACCTTTTTCGAATTTACATTTATTCACTTTTTTAAATTTTATTTTACTTTTTCTGCATTTGATGTTACTTTTTCTGAAATTAAGGTTCTTTTGTGCAACTGATTTGACGTTTCGTGAAAGAGATGCTACTTTTTTAAAATCGAGGTTGGAATGTTATAGAATATATTACAATATTAAGAACAAGTGGCAGTGCAAATTTTGTGCATGGTAACTAAAACAACTATAAAATCACCAGATAGTGACAAGTAATGTAATACACAACGAAGAGGTTGTGACGTTAGTTCGTTATTATTAACCCTAGGTTTTAAAATCACACTGTATGGTTCTTAATATGAAGCATTTCTAGGAAAATAACTTTTTTATAATTATCTTCACTGTCCAAAATGCTAGCTAGGGTTTTGAAAGTCAATGTCGTTTTTAGGTGAGTGAAGATGAGATGCAAGAGAACTGGACTTTTATTTCGATTTTAGTTTTGTGTTTAGATTTTTACTGTTGTTGGGATAGTTTGGCCGTTTCCATGAGGATTTGTTGGTTTTTTTGGATAAGTCACGCCCACAAAATATGTAAATAATTTTAAAAAATAGGCATCACTAATAACAACAGAAAATGCCACATACTTATGAACTGAAGTACTTATTACATTTCTTCAACAGAATGCCATCCTCTGTAGAATACATTATTTTCTTATCGCCTCAGTAACCTTTCTATAGTTTATATGCCCTTATAATTTTGAAGTCACATGTATTAATAACACCAGAAAATTATACCTAATCCTTGTTACCCATATATTATTATTTCTGTATTAAGGGCATAATCAATATTATCACGAGGGAATGTTTAAATCGCGACGCGAGGAATAGCACTTTACATTTCCCAAGGGCTACAATCGTGATTTAAGAATTTGGCATGTAACCGAATTTCATTTGATGTTAATTCTTTAGGTAGACAAGGATAAGTATAGTGACAGTCCAGACGGCTACATTGTCTCTGTTAGGATCTGGTGTCAACGGTGTTTTTGTTTCTATTTCCTTCTTAAGGAAGTTGTTTTGTTAAGTAGTTGGCTTTTAGGGCTTGTATTATACGGTAGCTTTGTGGTTATAAAACATTTTTCTTGTACTCTATAGGTACTTCAGTTAGTATAGCAGCAATCCAGGTATCCGTTTAATCTTTGGGGATTTTTTTATTTTGGGCGGTTAGATGGTTTAGAAGGGTGGCTACTTTTCGGACATATTTGTTCTTCCGAGAACTAATGGATTGATATTGTCCATTCCTGTCAGTGACTTTAGGGTACCGAAATGCGGAACGTAAACATTTAATTTTTTGGTACACGTGATTGTGGGCCGCCCACGGTAAGCTTTTATCCTTATTGATACATGTAGTGTTGCTAATTAGGTGATTTGTGTTATAATGCCGATAGAAGCGCTGGAAATTGCAAAACCTATTTTGCTGCATTAGCTGAGCTGAAATCTGAATTTGCCTTGTAAGATGGTAGCTGTCGCATTTTCTACGCGTTTGGTTTCTTTCCCTGGATGCATTCATATTGGCGACACCATACTGCTCAGAAAACCATGATTATGGCTGTGTTAAAGCATTAATCCTATTTCAAATACATATAATATGTAGTTAAGGGTAGTGGGTAAGATAGTACCAAGGTAAGTTTTCTTATTAGCGCCTAAGGAAATCAGCGAAAGGTATTTAAATATTAATGTGATGGTACATGCTATTTATTGCAAAGACTGCCTCCCTTGACTTATTATTTTGCGTATAAAAAATAATATTATAAGTTAAAATGTACGCTAAATTCCAAGTACGGGCAAATATCTTACACATACAATGCTCGGTTTTTATATTTTTATTGCTGTGCTCAAACTTTGCCTATCAGTAAATTTAGGCTGGTTAAACTAAACTGTAATAATTAATCGCACAAATAAAAATGGTTGAATTCCCCTCTTTCTATTTTATTCAACTGCAATACTGATTAAGCTAGCTCTCTGCACACAAGATTTCTATCTCATGAGTTTGACTCATCAATGGACTATAATCTCAAATTTTAGGTTATTTGTCTCAACGTAGCTGGTTTGCTCGTTAGTAGTAGGTAAAATTGACAATCTCGTAAATTGACAGATGAACACAAAATGGTTCTTTTCGTACAGCGTGAAATTGAACGTTTAAAATCGTAAACTACTGTGAAAACGCGTCAGGTAAATTATTTGAATATTCCCGATTGGCAACTATTAAAACATTCCCTTCATTGTTAAGATGACGCCACACCTCCTCTTTATTGTTTGGATGCACGCCGATTTTTCAACTGTTATGATCAATTTCGCCCCAAAATCTGGTGACGCCGTTCGATTTTTGACAACCACGAATTAATTGGCCTTTTTAAAACTTGGGTTTAAATCGTTTTCCCAAACGCTCACACTTAAATTTTAGGCACTCCTACTTTTCAAAATTCACTTCGTTGCTGCTATCAGGTGACGCTCTTGGTGTTTCCTGCTGGAGACGCTCCCCTGGGTGCAGGTGAAGACGGTGACGCTGTTGTAGACTTGGAAGGTGTTCCCGATTGCTGACCTCTTGCTTCTGACGCTTCCTTGGGCCGGAAACGATGTTTGAAAAATTTCAACTGAACGGCTAACGATGTCCACGAAGAAGATATTGGAAATTTATATTTTTATGCTGTGGAACCTCTCACAAACATTTTCGCATAAACACGGACACTTGGGCAATAAAATACTTTTTAACTGGTAAAAATACTTTTATTATTATAAAAACAGTAATTGAACATGGAACACAAAGCCCTATCTGCCAATAATTTTATTCAATTGTTCTCCTCTTAATGACAGAAAAGCATCATGTTGCTAAGATACGGTGTTATTCTACTATTAATTAGAAGTTAGGATTGATAACTTTTACCACAAATAGAATAAAGTTAGAGTACATAAATTACAACCTAACATTTTCTTAAAATCTAGAATATTGTCTTTTTGGCTTATAACTATTTTTGTCCTATAGCGTTGCATTCACAAAAGTTTTTAATTTCACAGTTCTGCTTTTGGATTGTTTTTAATTATTAACGCACTGATTTTTGAGTTCCGCACATTTCACGTTGCTTGCTTCTATTCTGTCGCCTCCATTCAGGAATTGCTCTTTGCAATTTTCTATATTATCCTTCATCTTGCTTTACCCTTCTGCTTGCTCTCTGTGTTTTATTGACTCGGTTGAATATTTTGCACTGCGAACACAGCGAAGTTGTGGGCTTAATACCATTTCAGTATATACTTATTAAGTTTTTAGAATACCTACCGGCAGACTTGGGTTATATTGTTGAAGTTAGATGTTGCCTTTTTTTACCAACGCTTAACAGGCTGCACGTCAAATAAGATGTTTTTCGCTATCATCTGTGCAATTCTAATGACTACATTATGCTGATAAACCTTGATACTATTAAACGCGCGATTTATTTACGAACCACGTTTGCATAATTTGCTTTCACATTTAATTCTGATCATTTTATTGTTGACGTCTAACGTAGCTTTTGCCAATATTATTTATATTACTGTTTATGCATTTTTAACTTTATTTGTTTATTACAATCTAATTGACTGTATCTGCTACGTAGTTTGGTGTTAACCGTTGATACTCCACTTGAACTGGCTCTTGCGCTGTTCTTTTATTAGGGTTTTACTAAATTAGTAGTTGTTCAATTTAAGCTTTGGTGCTTGACTTTAATTCCTTGTTTCTTTTATGAACTACCGTAACCCTCTTGTTTTTACTAGGTTCTTTTAAGCAGCGGCCGTACACGGGGAGTTTGATTGGGTTTTTTTGTTGTCGTGGTTGACCACTGGCGCCCTTTTGTATTTTGCTTAATTTTATTTTATTTAATAACCCTAGCAGCCATAGCCTGATCCTTAAGCTTGACAACAGTTGCCGAAATTTTGAGTTAGTCAGGGTTTTACTCGCCTAAAGCTGCATAAAGGAGGCACGCCTATACATCCTATACTTGCTTGTAACAGCTCTCTATCTGAAAAAGTATTCAAATTTATTGCTGATGTAACTAAGAGATCTTCGAAATTATATGAGTATTTTGAGAGCGATTCCTTCTATTTCGTTTCCTTAATTAATGGTTATAAGTTACCTGACGAATATTTAATCGTCAGTCTTGACGTAGTATTACTGTTTACTAATATTCCGAATGAACTACTAATAGAAAGTATGAATAACATTTGGAATAAGATGAAAGGAGAATATGGCTTACTGCTATTGGAGTTGTTAAAATTATACATTTCAGCTTGATTGAAGTTTCTTCATGTTTAATAATCTTCCTTTGCACAAGTTTTTAAACGTTTGATGGGTACTAACTTAAGTCCAATTCTTGCTAAGTTACTTATGGATTCGTTGTTAGATTATAGCATACCTTTTATTAAAAAGTATGTTGACGACTTTATCTTATTCATTTAATCAGATGGTGTGCAGAAGATCTTACAGGGGTTTAATATTTATAACAGCCATACTCACTTTACTGTAGAAACGGAAAAAGATAATTCTGTCCCGTTTTATAACACAAAGGCCGTCAGAGCCCCCGACAACACCATCATGTAAGCTTGATGTCAAAGAAGTATAAACTCGAACAGATACAGGGAGGTGATCCATCATGCTGATAGTGGAGGTGTCTTAATTAGAAGCAATAAAACGCAGTAGTCTTCTCCACGTACATTTATTAAAAAGGCGACATGTTTCGAAGCCAAACTGGCTTCATCTTCAGGCCAAAATGATCATCTACAGAGGCATATGGTTAACAATAGTGTACAATGTAAAGAGAATAACTTACTGGTTAAAAACAGGTGAAACCACGTGTTCAAATTTATAGGTTAAGTTGAGGTTAAGCACTGAAGGCGAGGTAGTAATAAAAAATTCACAAAGAACACCACATTGGAGAAGAAAATTAATTCAATAACCAGTAAACTACGTTATAAAGATTGTTGTACTGGTTATTTCATCAAATTTAACAAATTAAAAAACGGCAAGTAAAATAGCAACCATTCTTTGACGGAGAAGGCACTAGAATGGGAAATTTACGGTCAGTACAAAGTAACTAGAACCAGATCAAAATTCAATGACACTGAAATTACCAGAGAGGGTCAGCAAGTAAAAGAACAAAGTTAAAACCAAAAAGGCAAAGACAAAACAACTATTTAATATTGAGGAAAATGTAATTAGTATCAAAATCTGTGACTTCATTGAGTCTGTATTCATTATTGTTAGACATAATTTCAAAAATTTCGAGTAAATTCAACAACCTACCTTTATTAGCTATATGTAAAATTTTATAATATTTATTAGGATCAAAGTTGTGGTTATGTTCCAAAATGTGATTAGCAAAAGCTGATTTATTAGGTTGGTCGATATTAAAGTTGTTGTTTTTAATGCAAGCAGAATGTTCTTTGATTCTTTTTCTGAAAGTACGTCCAGTCTGACCAATGTAAAAGCAGTTGCATGACGAACAGTCAAGACGGTAGACACCAGATCTATCTAATAAAGGGGTGGGATCTTTATTGAAAACTACCAATTTCTGAAGGGAATTGGTAGTAGAAAAAGAAATTTGAAAATTGTATTTACTCAGTATGTTTTTGATGGACATCAAGATAGTACCGTAATAAGGGATTGAATAAAAAGTTTTGTTATCCAGGTTATTGATAGAGGTTAAGTTTGTAGAAAATTTAATACGGAGTTTATAATAAATAGGTAAAATGAGTTGAAAAGGATAACCGTTTTTGATAGCAATGTATTTAATGATGTTAAATTCATTGTTGAAGTTTTCTATGGACATAGGAATTGAAAGTAAACGTCTGAACAAAAATTGAAAATTAGGAAGTTTATGGGATAAGGGGTGAAAGGAAGAATAAGGGATAGTATGGTCAGTACAACTGGGCTTCCTATAAATACTGAAATTTAAAAAAAATTAGTTGTAGAACTATTGTTTTTAGTAATCAAAATGTCTAGAAAAGGTAAAGAATTATTGTGTTCAATTTCAAAAGTAAATTTAATATTAGGATGTACTGAGTTTAGCCAGGTGATATAATCATCAATATTAGGGTTATTAGAATTAAAAATAACCAGGATATCATCGACGTACCTGCCCCAGTAAATAATGTTATGAATAAAGGGGGTTTCAATGAAAATTTTGTTTTCCAGGTTATTCATAAAAATTTCAGCTAGCAGAGGTGATAGGTTAGATCCCATGGCCAAACCAGACTTTTGTTTAAAAAATGAAGAGTCAAATTTGAAAAAGTTTTGTGATAAAGCTAAGTTTAAACAAATGAGTAAAGTTTCAACTTGGTTGTTATTAAGGTCTGAATCAAAAAGCATTTCTTTTAATAAAGACACACATTCATTAGAAGGAATGCTAGGAAAAAGGTTGGTTACATCAAAAGAACAAAGAGTGAAATTATTAGGTAAGTTTAATTTTGATAAAGTTTTTGTAAGTTCTATGGAGTTTTTTATGGCAAATTTAGGTTTGAAATTAGTGACGTTACGAATTAATTTGTTGAGCCAAGAGGTAATGACCGATACTGGGGTGTTGGAAAAGGAAACAACAGGTCTGATAGGGATGTCAGGTTTATGAATTTTAGGGAGGCCATATAACGTAGTTTACTGGTTATTGAATTAATTTTCTTCTCCAATGTGGTGTTCTTTGTGAATTTTTTATTACTACCTCGCCTTCAGCGCTTAACCTCAACTTAACCTATAAATTTGAACACGTGGTTTCACCTGTTTTTAACCAGTAAGTTATTCTCTTTACATTGTACACTATTGTTAACCATATGCCTCTGTAGATGATCATTTTGGCCTGAAGACGAAGCCAGGCTGGCTTCGAAACATGTCGCCTTTTTAATAAATGTACGTGGAGAAGACTACTGCGTTTTATTGCTTCTAATCGAACAGATACATTAATTATATCTCGTACCACCCTGACAAAATTAAAATCAGCTTTATTTTGGTACTTAAATCTATAATCCTTAAAATATCTCATTCGTTGGTTAAAAAAAGCTAAACAAACCATAGGAGACCTTGAAAGAGAATTCACTTGCCTCAGATCTGTTGAACAACCTTACATATAGTCACAATATTAGTAATAACGACGTGGAACTCAAGAATCAGAAATTCAGTCATAACAAAAAATATAAATCTCTTCCATACATCAACAATTTAACTAACAAATTATTAAATGTTCTTAAAGATGTAGATATTACCATAGCAAAGGATAGTGCTCCCACATATATAAATCTATTTTTACAACTAAAGAATAAGATTCCTACAATGCAGGAGTGCAATATATATAAACTTGACTGTCTTAACTGGACAGAGTGTTACGTGGGTCAAACGGCCAAAAACTAAAAAATTAATAAACATAAAAGTGACACAAAACTAAAGTCAAAGGAACCTTCGAATCCACTAAACACAACATTGACTTTCGAAACCTTAGCATTCTGGACAGCGGAAACAATAATAAAAAATGTATATTGCTAGAACTGTAATATTAAGAACCATAACTGTATGAATTTCAGAATAGATGTTAAACATTTAAATAATATGTATACGTACCTTATTAACTTGAAACCTATGATTAATCATAATACTAACATTACAATTTAGCACCCCTCTCTGCTGTGTATTACTTCTTTCTACACTAAAGGAACTGTTGGATTCACCCCAAAAATTCGAAATTGAGTTTTCAACAGATATTCACGTTTCAGAGTCTCCTGAACACAAAAAATATGTTTTTGTTCATTTGTCTGTCTGTCAGTCTGTGAGACTGTGTGTGTGTCTGCGTGTCAGCAGAATATCTCAAAAACGAAGAGGCATGGCGTTGAAACTTCATATATACGTTTTGTGCACTATCTAGATGCGACAGAAAGCTTTTGAAGAAAGTCGAATAACCGAAAGTATGGTGTTTATTCTTGTAATTTTTCAGTTTTTTTAAAAACGGCTCTAACGATTTTTTTCAAACTTGATATTTTTAATGTGTATTGATGTGAGATAGGTGATTGTCCAGTTGAATACCTCTAAAGTGGGTTTATTTTGTTTTTTCTTTTTTTTTATTAACTCCTATTTTAAATAGAACACCCGGTATATTATTACATTTTTAATTCGGTTAAAAATTTTAGAGAAAATTTGCCTGTTCAACTAGAGCAGTTTTGAAAATTTTTGACAAATGCTTAAAAATTAAAAATCAAATTTTTGGCTAATTATTTAGGAGATCACTGTAAAAGAAAGTTGTGTGGGTGTATCACACCAGATTTTCACATTACTTGTTGTATGACTTTTTTGAGGTTCTTTTGGACTATTCGAGACTCCCGATTGTTCCTGTCTGGTATTGTTTAAGTTGTTTTAGGTACCACCCAATAATTACACTGCCAGATGTTTTTAATACTGTGATATATTCTAGTAGTTATACTTGAAATTTTAAATACTTTATTATTTCAGTGATTAATGATACAATTAACTATTATATAATCGGACTACGTTAAGTATTGTTTGTAACAATTAACTTGATGTGCCAAACAAGATATGCCTGTACATGTTCTTTATTGCCATTTATGATGCATTAGATTTAATTTCGTAAGTAAGCTCATGTATTGGTGTATAATTCTTTGCAATTTTAAACTTTAGTGTTGTTTGCTTCGAGAAAGGAAGCTTTCGAAAATATTGGTGTAGATAAATTATTAACTGTATTATTTTTCAACAATTACCACCCTCACGAGCAATCTTACCAGAAATGGTGATTATATTTTCATTTTGATTCTGATGGTCTATGCTGGGGCATATCTTATCATAATCGAGTTACGAACATATCTGTTCCATCAGGTTGAAAGGAAAACTACAGATTTTCGTCAAAAAGATGCAGCAGCCAACTTAATTATTAGTTTCTTTTTCCAAAAAATGGCCAATTCTGGCAAAAAGAGCCTATGGTGGCCTACTTGCTAGACGTCCGTCGCCCCACAACTGCTACTACTACTTACGTATTCAAAATCGCAAGGTTACATATTTTTAAAATAATTAAAGTATTTTTTATTGTGAGTAGAATACGCATTATGTCAAGTACCTAGCATTCGGAATGGCGCCCGACCTATATTGGTAGTAAAATCGCAGCTCGTCGTGCATCGGAGAGCATTTTATACAGTCGGTCCCGATTGTCATTTTGGTGACAGTTACATGGTGAGTCCATGAGTTGCTTCCATCTAATTTTTTATGGTACTTAATCCTTTTTAATTCTCTTTTTTTAGGATCTCTAGATGACGAAGAACAGGTTTATTCAGTTCCGTCTATCTGTCTGTCTGTCTGTCTGTCTATCTGTCTGGCGGTATGACTCAAAAACTATTTGTTGGAGGAAGACGATATTTTTCATGCAGATTATATGTCTACCTGGCATAAACCCGAGAACATTTCGGACAAAATGGGATCTAACAGATAGGTACAGGATATTGTCGTAAAAGGGTCAAAAGTTTGAACAAAAAGTCAGTTCTGTTAAATACAGCCGCGCATCGCAAAGTCCGGTGAGCTTCTTGATTGGCCCGTGGATCATGCCCCAGGACTTATATTTGCGTTCGCAGACGCTGTAGTTCGAATTCCTTCGTCGGTAATTTTTACTTCCTTTTACAATAAAGGAAGTATTGAATTCACCCCAAAAATTCGAAATTGAGTTTTCAACAGATCTTCACGTTTCAGAGTTCCCTGAACCCAAAAAACATATTTTTTTTCATTGGTCTGGCTGTGTGTCTGTGTGTGTGTGTGTGCCTGTGTGTCTGTGAACAGAATATCTTAAAAACGAAAAGAGGTATGGGGTTGAAACTGCATATATAAGTTTTGTGTACTATGTAGATGCGACAGCTTTTGAAGAAAATCCCATAACCGAAAGTAGGTGTTTACTCTTGTGATTTTTCAGTTTTTTTCGATTATTTTCACAAACGTCTCTAACGATTTTTTTCAAACTTCTCATTTTTATTACACTTTTAATGTGTATTGATGTGAGATAGGTGATTTTCCAGTTGAATACTTCTAAAATGGGTTTCTTTTGTTTTTTTTTCTATTTGTTTTATAAACTCCAATTTTAAAGTAGAACACCGGGTATATTATTACATTTTTCAATCAACTTAAAATTCTAGAGAAAATTTGTCTCTTCACCTAACGCTTTATTTTGCAGCATTTTTGTAGAATTTGTATTTTTTTAAAAATTTTTACAGATGCTTAAAAATTTAAAATCAAATTTTTGGCCAATTAGAAGATCACTGTAAAAGGAAGTTGTGTGCGTGTATCACACCAGATTTTTTAATTTGATATTGATTTAATTGGCATTGCCAAGTGTTTCCTTTTATTGTTTCGGCATTATTCCGAACGTGAAAATATTTTTACTCCTATTTTCCTTTGATTTTTCAAATTCGTTAGTATTAAAGTGTCCACTTACTAGGAAAGTTTTGAGTAAAACCGTCTAAAGATTGTTTGATATTGTTGCTAATGAAGTTGATAGGGTACTTATCTAACTTTTAATATTCAAAAGGATATTTGTTAAGGGTTTTATATTTTTTCTTTCTGGCGTTTTTCATATGATAATGTAATCACCTAAGCTACTAATCCTGCAGTTACACTTTTTTATATTTCTTTGTAATACATTAATTAAAATATAAACGCCTAGTAGTTTTGACCTTTTACGGTACTAATTTATGTTCATCTTTCCATTTTTACTTCCCTGGTATAAAAGACAAAGGAAGTATTTTAATCGTGAAAGAATCACCTTCCGAAATTTCTTCAGATCTTCACGTTTCAGGGTCTCCAGATAACGAAGAACAGGTTTTCTCAATTTCGCCCGTCTGTCTGTCTGTATGCCTGTTGATGGTATAACCCAAAAACTATTCTTTGTAAAATACGATATTTTGCATGCAGATTATGTATCTGTCTTGCATGAAACCAAGAAAATTTTTGGACAGATATATAGAAACAAGGTAAGCACCGCAAAAAAAATAAAATTTTGTTTAATTTTGCCCTAACTGAAAAACGGATTAAAGTAACAATTTCACATACTACGGTTCAAGAAAATGGGAACCAAAGGATACATAGTAAATGTTTTAAAAAATAAAACATGGGTTAACAATCAATGCGTTCTATTTAAGACAGCACATCCCACCGATCGTAGGCGGCCTTAGACGTCGGGGTAGTATTCGCTAACTCGTTTGCAAGAGCTGAAGTTCGAATTCCATACCGGTAACTTTTTTTATTTGAAATTGCTAATTCGCATTAGCAAGTGTTTCCTTTTATTGGCTCAGTATTATTACGAATGTGAATTTATCTTTACCCCTAGTTTTTTCTTATTTTGAAAATTATTTTGTTGCTTTAACTAAAAAATAGATAAAAGTAATAATTTACATACAGGTCAAGTTTTCTCATTGGCGAAAACAAGATCAAATAGATACAGAGTAAAAATTACAAATGGGACAGACTAGTATGGTTACTTTATAACGCAGCAGAAACTCGTACAATTCGAGTACGGTCGTAGTTCAGTTATTCAAGCGACGGACTAGAAACTGAGCTCAAAATATTCGCCTGGAAGCGCGGAGTTCTAATCCCAGCGGAATATTTTTCCTTTAAATTGGAAATTGATCTAACTCGCACGAGGGAAGTTTTGTGTAAACCCTTTTACAGATTTTTTTCTCTTACCAATGTCATATCTAGAAAATTTATTGAAGAAAAACTGTTTTCATTATCGATGGCAAATTACAATCTTCAATTGATGATATTAAAAGGTTTAATTATTGTTCATTATTATATCGTCGACATAACGCTGGTGAAAGGTAATTTTTGGTGATATTTTGAAAGTTATTTTTGACTATCCATTAAAACTAAGTTAGCAATACCTTATACCTAATCTTTAGCTATGGATTGTGTTGCTATAGAAAAAACATATTCCAAAGAACACATTTCGAAAGTTACAAAACAATTTATATAGGTAGCTTTAGGTATCTGAACAGATACCAACATGTATTAATTAATTTCAAATTGTAGTGAAGTACCGACGTAAGTAGCGAAACTTCAACAATCGAAAACATCATCAATGAACTGATCAACTATTGGCAACAGAGATAAACTACTAGATTAACCTACGAATCTTCTGCTGTAGTACCTATAAAGCTTAAGAAATACTACCAAATGAAAACAACAGTGGTTTCAACTTTATTTTAAATATTTCCCTTCAACATAGCAACCACATTGAGATGGCAACTATCAACCATGAACTTTATACCAGAATCAGAAACATTTCAGAACCTTCAGAAAACTGCTTAAAAGAGTTAAATAATACAGCTAATGTAATTTAATAATTTTTGTCGCTGTGTGCAAAACTATTTAATTTCAAAATTCTCAAAACTTGAAAAATGTAGAAATTATTAATTTAATTTACATCTTAAATTCACCATCAAAACTATTTCAATTTTAATTATAGTTAAGTATGTAGTGTATACATGTACATGATTAATGATTTAAAATTGAGTTTTTAAATAAAGCCGAGAAGCAGTTCAAAAAGAAATAATAATAAACTAAAACAATCAAAATAATTAAAGAAATGAGACTAATTTTCGGTGTAAGTCCAGTAAGAGACTTCCCTGCAAACAAACGTGTGCATCGAAGGGAAGTGCACAGACTTGGCAAAATTTATGCATTGAAGAGAAGAAAAAAGTCGCCTGGTGATTATAAACGGTTACAGCATTCAGATTGGAGGAGTCCTGATTCCTGCTGGTAGCTGCGGACTGCGGTATTGTGAGCAGTTTTATAGTCTTGTTATCAGATAGTAGACAACAGGAGCTACCTGTTCAGAAAAGCGTTCTTATTGTATGTGATAGCAGTTGGCTGATAAACTAGAAGAAGAAGGTTTCTATGCAGAGAATGATATTGGTCATGCCCAGAAGTCCAGACAGATATGGTTGTTATAGCTGCAGGAATAAAAGTAGTCTAAACTGCAGGCTTTTGGTGTCTGCTGACAAGGAAGCAGAATCGAAAAAATTGTGGGATACACACTGAAAGTACGTAAGTATACTGACTCAACTGAGTCTTCTCAGTGCAACGTATAATAACTGATTTACCTGAATAGAGTATTCTTAATGCTCGATCCACACTATCGGGCTGCTCACGGTTCGATCACAGTCCACTCTCGTTCCGCTCAAATATTTATACATTGTTAGCAATGGGCACATTCACACTATAGGTAACGCTCAAGCTGAGGTCGTGCCCATTGCTAACAATGTATAAATATTTGAGCCGAGCGAGAGTGGATCGTGATCGAACCGTGAGCATATTTGAGTTCGCTCGATGCCACAGCGCGGACTGGGAATGCCGGGCTCTGATTGGTCGCCAACTTCGTGTCCTTCTTGAATGACGTTTGAATTTGAACCGATGATTCTTATTAGTTTTAATTTTATTGTAATCTTTTTTTTACTTATTTAAGTGCTCTTGTTGCATATTAGCACCAATAAATATCTATCTATCTATAGATGAACAGACAAGATTTACCCTGTTTTGGTGTTAAGAAATCATCCTATTCAGAAACTACTTAAGCTGAATTGTATGAAACAATAAATAAGTAGTTATACTTATTTGTTATTTTGAATTTCGTCGTCTTTTAATACTTGTTGGAGTCGCTGCTTATATTATTTTCTTGCAAAGCTGCTGCAGTTTGTGTTGATGTACTTCAAAAGATCTATGAAAATTTATTTTTGTTATAACCTATATTTTGTTTTCAATTGTATTATGTTCATATTATTTTTGGAATGTTACTCAATTTTAAGTTGCAATTAGGTGTTGACAGTAGGTACGTATCAGAGCTAGTCTGGGTGTAAACAAAAGCAGGTATTAGATCTATTGAACAATCATTTTACTTATTGCCTACAGAATTACCTACATAAAGGAAAACGAGGCATTGACCAAGCATTGCGCGGCGCACCACGGACCAATCAGAGTCTGGCATTCACAGACTGCGCTGTAGCATCTAGCGAACTCAAATATGCGAACCGTGAGCAGCCCGATAGTGTGGATCGACCCTTATATTATATAAAGTCAATATAAGCTTGGTTTTTTATGCACAGATATTGGTGGAAATGAGATTATACCAGAGCTCGTTAATAGTAAATATATTTACTGATTGTCATAATGAGATTTGTGCATATAACCAACTTGTTAAATAATCTAATATTTGTAATGACCATATGAACAACTAATATTTTACACCAAACCTAACCTGAAATAGAGTCTTCAAAATAAAATTAAATAACTTAATTATCTGAGATTATACATTATTACATTTATAAAAACATGGCTATTCATAAAACCTTATACTATACTAAATGAAACAAGAGACTGATGAATTAAATAATAAATTATTACACAAACGCCATAATATATGTTGCAAGTTATATTATTGAAACTGCCATTAATAATAATAATAATTATTTTCTGCATTCCATGCAGAGCTCGAGCTAAGCAGACGTGTTCCTGTCTCGCTGTGTGATTTGATACTGTGAAGTATTTTTCGCTATTCAAAAATGTCGGTGAATACCAGATCACCTAAGGATATGGAAAAATGTGTTCGAGATAAATTAACATTGTTAAAGAAGAATGGATGCAGAATTCCATTGACGTACTAACTAAAACAGTAATGGAACGAGTAAGTGCCGAACTTAGCAATAAGAAACAAAGATATCTATATTAGAAGATTAAGTGAGTGATCATAAAAAGGAAATTGCGATGTTGAATGGAAAAATCTACAAACTCGAAAAAATTAGTGATAAGTCGGAATAGTTCTCGAAGAGAAATAATCTAGGAGTGTTTGAAGTCAAAGAGGTCGAAGGTGAAAATGTCGAGGAAGCGTTTTTAAAGTGCAGGCAAAAATTGAATGTTCAATTAAGAAGAGATGACTTAGGATTAATCGTACTGGAAGTAGCAGAGAAGGCCGTCCCAGACCAATCATTGTAAAATTTGTTACATACCGGGTGCTGACTTGCGCCACGCACCATAGGAATTTGCATAGTAAATTCTTTATGTTCAATTATTTGCTCCCCTAATTATTTTAGAGCTAAACTGTAAATACATTTTTTGCAGAGAAAAAAATACTGCATCCATTCATACTATTGCTAACAATTTTTCATTTTCCAGAACCGAAGGAATGCAAAAAATTAAACTAGCATTTTTACAAAAATCAGTGATGCCATGGAATTATTGAAACAAGCCCATGCCAACGCAAGTGTGTGCGGGGCGATTATCCAGTCACTCCCGTCAAAAGATTAAACGTATTGTCGTTTTTCTCGTTTTGCTGTAAGTTCTGAACCTCATTATTGCACCTACAATTATTTAATAACCTGCCTGTAGTCTTAAACTTGGTTGTACTGTTTGGAATTTGACGATACGGATATTTTACAATAAACAAGGAGCGTACTTAACGAACGTCCACCATACTCGTAAAACCATTTTTGTTATGGACAAGGTCTAGGTACCTTAGAGACATTAATCAGAACATAATTAATAATGAATTATTATAAACGTCAAACATCAATGACAAACAAACAAACAGCACATATTGTCGCGGCGCACGCATTTGCGTTGGCATTGGCTTGTTTCAATAATTCCATGGCATCACTGATTTTAGTGAAAATGCTAGTTTGTTTTTTGCATTCCTTCGGTTCCGGAAAATGAAAAATTGTAAGCAACAGTATGAATGGATGCAGTATATTTTTCTCTACAAAAAATTTATTTACACTTTAACTCTAAAATAATTAGGGGAGCAAATAATTGAACATAAAGAATTTACTATGCAAATTCCTATGATGCGTCGCGCAAGTCAGCACCCGGTATAAGTGGCGTACCATGATTTTTATAAATAAAAAACTACTCAAAAGTACTAAAATCTCAATTAAGGAAGACCCAACAAAAGGGCGACTGAATTAAACTAGCTTCTGAATAAATTTCGTATAAAAACGTGTGGACGTATGATGGTAATATTTTTGCAAAGTATGATGGCAAGGTGCAAATAATCGATAGCCCGGAGCGAATTTTTCTATCTGTAATTCGTAATTGTTTGTTACTTGTATGTATAATATAACTAATAATTATTTCATTTACAATGCTACTTTACTATCTGATGGATCGCTTGTATTTCTTGAAGAACCAGGGGCTTCATTTAATATTACAGAAGCCTCTTCGATAGCTGCTGGTTCTGGTAGCAATTATTTATCGTAATCCATTCTACGCGTCTCTTAAGGGTCGATTTAATAACCAAACACAAGTTAAAACACATTAAAATACAAAAAGTATATTAAGAATAACGACGGATACCGAAATGTACAATGTTGTGCGAGCAGATAAGTATAGGGAGACTCTTCAATAAAGGCAGAGGCGGGGAGTAAATCGTAAACATTAAATTCTAAAATTTAATAGACATAGTCCATATTTAGAGAGGCGGTTTAATTAAATATAACAATAAAAAATAATGTAATAATTTTAGTGGCAATATACATACTACCTGGTGCATCTGTTGACCGATACGTTGATCTATTTAGCTTTATCGAAAGCAGTATTTAACAAGATGTGCATTGCAGAAACATAGTGATAATTGGTGACTTAATCTTCCTGAGATTCTTGTGGACAAACTGTCTATTCACGGAAAGCAACTACATAATTTAATAAATGTTAATAATCTTGAATTATTTTACAATATTATAAATCCATTTGGTAAAGCTTTAGATTTGGTAATTTGTTCGGAAGAACTAAATCATTATTCAGTAGCAAAAGAAGTACTCCCATTTGTTGCTGAAATATCATGCTGCTTTATCGGTTGCTATAAGTTTACAGCGAAATTACACTAACTCTGTTGGTAAGGAAGTAGTTAAGTTTTGCAATTTCAAAAAATGTGATATCCCACTTCTCACTCAAAAGATTTCTAATATAAGTTGGTCTAACTTATATTTGGAATCAGGTATGAATTAATCATTTGCGATTTTCTATCCGAATTTGTACGATGTTATACATAGTACTGTACCAAAAACAAGAATGGTCAGAAAATACCCATGTTGATTTAGCAAAGATACGAAAAGCCATGCTTAAATAATAAAATCAGATTAAGAAAGCAGAGATTCCCTTCTGAACGTCATAATACTGAATACATTAAAACTGAGGCAGTTTAAATTCTTAATATATTTAAACCACACCAATCACAAATTAATCCGGAAGAAGAAGCTGAACTTATTCAACAGTTAAAGTCCCCTTATCATCTAGAATTACCAGTTAAGCAACTCAAAATCACTGACGTCGTGGAAGTAATTAGTACACTTCATCCCACCAAAGCACCACGATATAACTGATTACTGGCCAAATTCTAAAAGAACTGCATACCATTGGAACTAAATATCTTACTCAGCTGTTCAACGTAGTTCTACACACAGAGTATTTTCCAGATCAGTGGAAAGTGGCACAGGTAATGTTAATACCAAAACCAGTGAACCTCCTAATGAGCCAACTTCCTGTCGGCCACTTATTGGCCTACCAATTGTATCAAAAGTTTTAGAAAAGCTTTTACTAAACAGGCTCATACCAATCTTGGAAAATAACGAGCTGATACCCAATCACCAGTGTGGATTCAGGCGGATGCACTATACGGTAGAACAAATACACCGAGTTGTCCGAAAGATCAACGACACCTTCGAAGACAACGAATACCGCTTCGCAGCATTCTTGGACATCACACAGGCGTTTGACAAAGTCTGGCACACTAGACTTTGTTAATCCATTTTGCAGCCTTCAGTATTTAAGTCGATTATTTAAGCTTTCAGTACAGCCTGTTTGTATTTCAGATCCGATACCAGCATTTTTAACGTCTCATCACCTATTCCAACCATTTTCGAATTAGAACACCCTGTATATGGGCGTAGCGGTCTCGTTTTTGCCATTTTAGGCTACCCTCAAAACACGTGCGCATTTAGCGCGGGTAAAACCAGTTCCGTCTGCCTAAGATTACGCCTCGTGATTGGTGCTCCCGAGGGCTACGTTCTGCAACGTAGTTTAAGGAGTGATCTTTTGTTCCCACTGGTTAGGAAATTTCGCTGGCAGGACGTGTAGAGTGCCCCCGATTCTATCGTTGTTTTCGGTCTCATGTGCGAGACCCATCCCGATTAAACGCCATTCCAAGGCGAATTTAGGCCCGAAAGATGCTTTTGTACCGCCCCCGCTGTCAAACCTAGCCCTTGCTGAAGGCACCGCTTGACTGCCCACACAACGCTCAGGAGCCGCCCAAAAATACAGGTATCGTTGCAAATTATTGTGTAACCTAGTAGCCATTTTTCATACGACGCGAACTTATCATCGCGTGTGTGTTAACGCTATTGTTCCTAACTCGTTGCCTGCAGAGTGACTGAACTGTCATGCATGTAGCCCACAACCGGGGCTAATTAATTAAACTACCGCATTTCTGGTCGCCATTGGTGTGACTAATTAATCGCTATTTATGTTACTGACGTTGTTGCCCGCCATTGCTGTAAATTTATGCGTTGCGGCCGTTTGTAATTCATAGCTAACATTTACTCTGTGTTTGAGCCAAGCTTGCAACATAGCCGCTGCTAATCCATGTGCCTTGGGCCATTCTTGCAGATGTAATTAAACAGTGGCTCGGAGCGCACCTAAATTAAGCGAGGTTGTTGTTGTGAGTTGATGTGCTTCGATCTCTCCCATGCGTAACTAACCAGTTGCGCTGTGCGAGATCTAAATTAAGCGAAGTTGTTGTTGTGAGTTTATGTATTTTGGTCGCTCTCATTTGTAATTAAATATTTGCTTGTGCTTGCAAACATTACAGTGTTGTAAATTTGTGTGTTTTGGCCGTTTCCTATCTTGAGTAAACCTTAGCTTTGTGTATGACCCAGTTAAGCGATACAGTTACTGCCACTTCATGGCCTTCGGCCACAGCTACCTATAATTAAACATTTGCTCTGCACTTGGCCTAACCTAGTGATACAGTCGCTGTACAGTAATGAGATTTGGCCGTCTCTATTATGCCTAATTAGTCACTAACTTTCGGCAGTCGCTTAACGGGCCAACCAAGGACGCCTGTATGACGTCAACCATTTGTTGTATTTGTGTGCATTAGAAATACCGCGCTAACTCCAGCTGGGGCCCTAATTTAAGGCCTACAATAATTAAGGGAAAGTGCCCGTTGCCCGTTTTGTAACGTCCGACAATAGACGAATATCTGAATAAGGGACTTATTATTGTGTTCGACCTCTGCATGCTCTTTCCAGGTTAAACAGCTAGTGTCAAGATTGCTGTACGACGAAACTTGACCGTTGGAGTGTGCAGGTAGGTCTGGCGACGCCCCCCTCCCTCCCCCCGAGGTGGCAGAAAATACCCGAAATAGTAATTCAAGTATTTCTTTCTCGAACTTGTAGTCCGAGCTCGACAGTTCTCGAGTACCTTTATGACGTAGTACCCTGCGTACTTTTCGTCCCGTCTAACCGTCCAGGTCCGGTTTTACGGTTATGTTTAAAGACAGACTTGGTGGCGCCCTTTTATTTTGACCTACCCTGTATATGTCATATAACGCTTGCCCAGTGACGTACCGTTTGAACCACGCCCAACTCCCTGAGCGCCTCAGCCGAGGCCTTTAACTTGTTTTAACGAATCTCAGGGCGAGCGTGCCATCTTTTTCCCGGACTTAACCAGTCGTGCGATACTCACCTCGCGTGGGTGTCGCTAAGTCATTTTGATACCGTAACAACTTCTCTACAAGTTGCGGCTATCCCTTTATTTTAATTATTTCCTTATTCTCAAATCTACCTAAATAATCGATCCTTCCTGGTAAATTGGTAGCTGAGTATACGGAACTGTTTCCAATCACCGCTGGTGTACCTCAAGGAAGTGTCCTTGGGCCACTATTATATCTGATTTACACAGCTGACCTTCCAACTACGCCAGACACTCTGACAGCAACCTTTGCCAATGACACTTCTTCAACTAAACGCAGTTAAATGCCTTGGCTTATATCTCGCCAGGAGATTTACATGGCGCAAACATATCTTTGCAAAACGGAAGCAACTAGGATTAAACCTTATTAAGATGTACTGGTTACTTGGATACAAATCTAAACTCTCCATAGAAAACAAACTTCTGGTCTACAAAACGATGATCAAGCCAATCTGGTTTTATGGTAGGTCTGCGGGACTGCGTTCACCTCCAATA